>JAQGBW010003843.1:0-15203 GCA_034698625.1 Julus scanicus | reverse complement strand
GCGCCGGCTACAGTAGCGCCTCCTATAGAGGGTCCGTCATAAAGGATTTGCTACAGTTCAGTTCAGTTCAGTTCAGTTGTTTATTAATTTGAAAAAAAATCTACTATTGTAAAGTGAAAAACGACAAGCGAATGACCTTGCTGATTTCTCAAGCTATTTTAAACAATTTTTTTGTTTATTGAATCTGTTTTTGTTTGGCTGTGAGTGTCGTTGCAAATTTACCCATTGAAAAGGATAGGGTTTTAATCCCTCTTAAATTAACGTGAGATAAAATCTCTGTAGCTGTACAGATCATACAAAAGTCATTGGAATCCATTAATTTTTTAAATTTGCATCATTGAAGTCGTATACGTGATGTATTAGTTAATTAAAAATGTCCTGATTATTGAAATTTTAATAACCGTTTGCTATATTTCAGTGTATTGAGAATAGAGAATATAAACCAACCCTTATAAATTGCAATTCAACATTTTCTTGTCAATAGGACTGTTTTCTTGACAATAGTAGGTACTGTGTCTATACCGCAAAACCTGTCTGGGCCCAGCAGTTTTCAATTTACATGTTATGCGTAGAGCGAAATAAAACATGTAGAGCCTTGAGGTTAAAAGTATTGCATTTCGATGTATTTGCAGTTGAAACCACAAACACATGTATCTGTGAGTGTTGATTTTGAAATTTAGACGTTTTCTCATGGGTAAAAACAACAACAATGATCTTCTGTTTGTGCATTCTTGATGTCTTGAACAGATTTTTGTTCCAGAATATTTGCATAGGAAAGGTTTCGCTGAAAACCATTCTTTTTGGCTTGTTTAATATCGATTTTTTTCTGCGTACAATGTTTTAGCATGAATTACGTACGAGTGCTGTGCAACAAAATACAATACCAGGAAGCAATTGTCTTTTTCCCCCATCCATTTGCCTTCCTTCATATGTATGCTTAAAGATGGTCGTACTCTTTGTAGTAATGTGGTAAGAATACTTGATGACATAAAAGTCCTTTATTTACTGAACAATAGTCCTCTTCAATAGCGTATAAAGCAGATATTCTTGCTTGTATTATGATACTAGTTTTTGTATTATTCATATGTAATGTTATCAATATATACTTTCAATTTTTGTGTATATACATGTACAGTATATTGCACATCTTTTTCAAAGCTTTTTTTTTTTTTTTCGATATGGAGAGATTCATAAGTGAATTCAGTAAATAAATGTTTTGCTCTTTTGTATTTTTATACCTTTCATATACCATGAACATGGATTTATGAGTAGAGAATATATCAAATAATGCATGTATACATGTACACTAGCACTTCGTTAAGTGGACTAACCACTTATTATGATTGCAATTTATAGTATTATTATGATAGCAATTTCTGCAAAGTGAAAGGTAGTATAGTATTGCGCAGTTATATTTAAGTTTGAATGATATGCATTTGTGTATTTTTTTCGTAAAAAAAGTTATTTAAATATCTTATGGCGTTTTGATAAGCAAAATTATTATAAAAATAATCATAAAAAAAATGCATTACCAGTAATACATCTGATTAAATATTTTATAATTTTTGTATACCTCGATAATGCAGTCAATACATATTATTTCGAAAGAAAAATACATTGTATAATGTCTATTCTTTTCCCAAAATAACTTTTTCATTAGCTTTTATTGTTGAAGGATGAACTTTTTTGTTCTGTTAAGGCTCAATTTTCAGTGCACCAAATACGTTTTTATACAATGTTTCAACTATGTATCTTTTTTGTAATTGTATTTGTAATAGATGCAGGCACATGAAAGTAATTGTGCCTCTTTCTATTCATTCGATAAAGTTGCCGAAATTACGAAATTGTATCCTATAAATGTGCCGGAGATTGCCGTTGCAGTATAGTACAGGATTATTTCGGGCATAATTTGTAACCGGATACATTTAGGTTATTGAAATGTACCTTGTTGATAACGCAAGCTCCCAGGGGAAAACGATTAGTTGTGGGCACATGACATAGAGCTAAGTCTGCTACTTTGGATACTCTGTAACTACGTATACCCTGGTAACCAAAATAACAATACAGTATATTATTGTATTTAGACCATACTAAACCAGTCAATATCCTCCACATCGACTAAATTTAGGGGGAGAAATTTTTTAAAAGTATTTTTTGGGTTTATAATTTTAAAACTGATGTCATAACAAATGACCAGTTTCATGACTTTAATTTGATTCAGCCAGAAATTTATAGAATATATCTATTGCTTTGAAGATCCAGGAACTTGAAGAACCTATAGCTAGGCCTCATTCTCTTAAACATTTATGAGCCATGAATAAACTATAACAATAAAAGCCAAGAGAACACTGATTTAAATAATAGAAATGTATAAAATATTAAATTCTGTTACTTTTTTTGCCTGAGTGCTGTTTCTTCTCATTTGTTGGTCTAATATAGATTTAAACCACATGCTGTATAAACACGAACTTTTAAGCATATGATTAATGCATAGGATTTCAAGTGACAATCGATACAACGAAAATTGAATAATTCAGATAATTAAGATTGCGTATCCAAGTTCATGGTTTTAACTATGTCTGTAAGAATACTTGGCTCAATTTTCAGTGCACCTAGTACATTTTTAATGCAATGTTTCAAACGATCAATGCGACTTTATTTCTAGATTCATGTTAAATATAATAAATCTTCTCAATGTGCCACAATTAACTGGAGTCAACTGATTCTTATTAAATATTTAAAACATTTTTTTATTGCAAATAATGGTTGTTTTTTTTTTTACAAAAGTTTCAATAACATTCTCAATATGTGTTATTCATTTGTAAAATGAGCTGGGACACAGCATGTATATTTATACAACCGCTTGTGCATGACCTTTTTATTAATTTACTACAGCAACGATACTCTTTAGCAAGGAAGCACAAATATAAATAGTATACCTGCTTCCTATTGTACGTTATTGATTCACGAATTCTGCCTGTCATCGCTATTCTCCTTGCTTTCAGCCATTTTCTTCTGATGTTTGTTGTGCTGGAAATGTTGCATCCGTAGTACTGAAAATTCTACACGGATGTTTAGTTTAAATTAATGTTGATTTTGCCATAAATATCGATCTTGAAATTGCAACTCCTCTGTTATATTTACCATATTTAAGTTTGTTTTTTAAATTATTTCCGGGAAGAGTAGGTTTTCATTATGTGCGAATTTTGACTCGCTCTGTATTGATCATGCTAATAAGTCAGTGATGGCGTTAATAATTAAGGTAAACTAAGCCTAGATAATTACCGGGAATTTAGAAACAAAACAGCCAACCAGTATGACAGGTTTTTAATTGTCAACTATGACAGTTTGTCAATAAAACCGAGTCTTTGATCTACTTATAAATAATGCATTCCTGTTTATGTTGACACGACCATTATTTGCTTTTGGGCGATAAATGCGCCATTGTGTTGCATGCCAAATGCAGATTATTCATTAGTGCATTCATAATGTGAGTCTATTGTTTCTAATCCAAAATTTTAAATATTAAAACTTCTGTACGAACAGGTCTAAATTAGCGTTTCAAACGAAAGTTCTAAAAAACTTCCATTTCTTGGAAACAATGCAAATATTGATTACACATTTTAACAATAAGGGCCTCTTCAAGCATGTATCATTCATTTGTTCTGAACAATAATACAATTTGTTTCAAAATTATTTCTTATATAAACATTAGTTAGGTGCTGATTTGATGTTGAATAATTGCTTAATACATTTAACATTTCGTGGAATACAATAAAACATGCTGCATGAACAACTAATTGCACTTCATTTACAGAAAGATATATATATGAAACAGTACATTACATTTCTGAAATTTTTTTTCTGAAATATAATTAAAGACTAATAATTAAAGAATATAAAATAATGCATTTTATCAAGGCATGTATAAATTTAAAAATTCTCCGAACTGTTGGTACAATTACTTTATTACTTTATATTTTAATTAACTTTCCGTAATTTTATAATAGGATACATTTCGTCCTTATAACGTTACAAATCGAAATAAATGATAACTCAACATTTTGCTCGATATCGCCATGGGATACAATACTTCACACTTGATTTGATATCATGGGATTTTTTTATAAGTCATATCATATTTTCTGATCACGTGCAGTGTAACTTTCTCAGCATAGTCTTTTATGAAAATAATTTGTATTCATCTTCAATTTTTGCTTTTTTGATCCTCCGAAAACTTGTCATCGTGACATTGTTGTTGCCATGGCAACTAGAGATGCTTTTATTAACTTTTTCTCTGCTTTCGTAGACTGGAGATCGTCACACCATCTATTGTCAGTTTACTGCAACTTGACTGTTAAGCTTCCTGCATTGTCCCTGTTGTAGGAACACAAGTTCATATCAATGCTAGGCCTATAAAATTACAAATTACCATAAATAATAGTTGGTTTTAAAAGGATTGAAACGTTTTGGGAATGGACTAATTTTAGAAAAGATAACGATTAATCTAATGTATCTAACAAAAGTTTTGAATACAAATGTTTACAATCAGAACCTATCACTTTCAATGGGTGAAATTTTAAAACACACTTAAATAAAAATAAAAATTGATAAAATAGCTTGATAAATAAGCAATTTAAATTGATTGTCGTTTTTCACTTTGAAAAGGTAGATTTTTGTAAAATTAATAAACAAGTTTGAAAAATGTCCGTTAATGTGCACACGCTGCCAGCAGGTGGCAGCATTGAGACTGAAAATTAATATTGTTTATTAATTTTACAAAAATCTACCGTTTCAAATTAAAAAAAACGACAATCAATTTCAATTGCTTATTTATCAAGCTATTTTAAACAATTTTTATTTTTATTTACTCTTTTTGTTTGGCTGTGAGTGTGTTTTAAAATTTCACCCATTGAAAGTGATAGGTTCTGATTCACCTTAAGCTTGTTATATTATAAATTGTCGTTGCATATTGCTTAAAATCCTCTACCAAGTGTTGTAGTAATTATAAACTTTTATTTCGACCATAGACTGACAAATTGATTGCTTTAAATCAGTCCCCTGATATTGGCATTCACACACAGCATTAATGTTAGCATGGTTTGCTTCCGATTGTTTTTTAGGGAAACAATATGGAAACAAAGTTTCGTTAAAAGAGATCGCTAACCTTGTTTGGAACAGATCTTCCCTGTAAGGGCCAACTTAAGGCAGGGATTCCCACTCCACAACCTCCATGGTTTTTAGGTGTTTCTGTTATTTCTGTGCATATTTGAAAACTTGTTTGTCGATACATGTTCGTGAAAACACGTTTCGACAAACAAGTTTGCATAAATGTTTTGTTTCTTGGTTGTTCTGGTGCATACCGCCTTAAGGTTGTTGCAAATCGCCTTAAAATCACATTTCATTAAACACACCATTCAAAAAATAGCGCCTGAATGAATGCCCTTGCAAGTAACGCCATTCGTGAAACAATTTAAACGGCGACCTTAAGAAGTTTTCTTTTGAAAATAATCGATAAACACCAGTGATAACTTTTTGCTTTTCCCTGCAACGCATTCAAAATGTTTCAATTTTCGATAGTTGTTGCTTTATTCACTCGTCGAGTGGCGCTGCAATTTACCCCGCCTTCTTTGCTAGGGTGAACTTCATCTTCCTGGCTCAACTAAGTGCATTTTGTAAGCTCAATGACAACATTTTTATCAAATGTTGTAAGCATCGATGGAAAGCAAATGTTGGCACTATACCAAATAGATTTTTCTTCATCTTACCATGTAGAAGGAATAACATCTGGTGATCATGCAAGGAAAATAACACTTGTGGAGTTAGAAAAAAATGAACATGCTTTCTAAAAATTTTTTTGGAAATTTCGTAAAAATTTGAAAAGCCTATATAATTCTTAAAGAATTTTGTTATTATTTTAGCCCCTTTGGCTTGTTGATAGTGTATTGTATTGCATATCGTGATACGAATTGAAAAACATAGTATAGATATCGATATTTAGAACTTAATTTTATATCATCATAACTATTTAATATTTTATCATGTTTTTAAAAATGCTTATTTGACTTAAATTTTCTAAGCTTGGTAAATTATTTAATCTGGACTATTTAGTTCAAACCCTGTTTTAGGCATGTTATTAATTTTTTGAAATTTTTTGAAATAATTTGCTATCGCAAATAAAAGCATCAATGTGGAATATGTCTTCACTTTTTTCGAAAAATATTCTGTACAATTTGAACATTACTGTATACAAAAAGAGAAAATATGCTTAAATGCCGGAAAATGTCACATGGGCAAATTCGTTGGCCAATTTGGTACGGGGTGTCCTTAAATTAAATTTATCAATTTAATAAAAATGCAAATAAGTAGAGATGGCTCTGTACATGTAATTTGTTGGTTAATAAAGATGCATTGTTAAAGTGCATTCAAAGATAATTTATGAATTCCCATATAGACACTCTTTGTTGCACGATAGACACATTAAGACTGTTTTCAATTACCATTCATAATCAACGGTGACAATGACGTCAGTAATCCTAGTTTCAGTTTATTCATAACTGAAATCTGAGATATTTTGTACAGCAACTTCAGAGTTATCTTATAATTTACATTTTTAATAAATTGTTTAAAAGTTTGAGAGATTTTGATGACACCCTGTATATGATAACATATTTATGACGGATTTAAGTTACAAGTAAGGCGACACTGTAAATCTTGTCAACCAAAAAGGGTGACTCCTGAGACGAACTAAACACATTAAAACCATTTGCGATATTTTTCTTCTTCAACTTGAAATCCCTAAAGATTAATTTTCAGTCTCCGAATGCATATCTGGCTGCCATATCTACGAAAATATGAGAAGAAAAAAGCCATCATTTGAATACCATGAGAATAATTTGCAGAATAAATACCGTGGCATTGTTGAATTTTTCCATAATGGGTTGAGTTGGCACGTCGTATATTTGACTAACTTTTTCAGTTGCCAGCTGCTGGAGAGCAAAATCCACCTACTAAAACATCCTTTAATGCTGCAGTATGTGCAATTTCCCACATGGCTATTACATAAGAATAGCACAGAAGCCATTTTTTTTCTCGCATATTATGGTGCTAGAGATTTGTTTGCAGACCCGTGCTTCTATATTTAGATCTAAATTTATTCTGTTTTTCAGAGTTACAATGCTCCTCTGTTTTCATTAACATTTTTTGAAAATAATTGGCTAGATCTACACAAGTCATGATATTTACCGAATAGACGTTCTGTTGGAAATATTTAAAAAAAAACTCATTTTGTTGAGCAAATCAATAAGTTTCTAATTGGCGTCGGGAATGACACAAGTTTTACAATAAAAATGTCCTTAAAATATCAGCCATTTGAAAGTTCTCCTTACCGTTTTTTACGATTGAGTACACATTCGAATCGTGAAAATAACATGTGGTCACTGAATGGATTTCATCCTAGCTGAGAACAAATTTATATAGTATTAATACATGTCCGTATATGCGCATATACACGCGCACATCAATGTATATAATTCTATTCAAATCGGCAGCCACTTATTTAAAGGTACTCCAGCCGGAAATGCTATTTTTGGCGGATATGAATGTACGCACGCGCACGGAAATGATTACCGGAACCCCGCGCTAGGCCGGACTCACATTTGTATACCATACACCAGAAAAGGTTATCCTCCCGGCCCTGCGCATGCGCACAAATCCTCGCACGTGATCACGCATGCGCCATGCTGTTATGTATAATTTTTTCTAATGTATAACAAATTTATCGTTAGACTAGCGGACAAGTTATAGTGATTTGTGAGCGAAAGTCGTCCAGTGTGAATCCGGCACTACTAGTCTCTCGCCTTAATCCGTATATGTATTTTTTCCTATCTTAATAATATTATTTGCATAAATTCAGACAGGCTTTTATGGTTTGTCACACAGAACACCTGCAATTCTCATCCATGAATTTCAATATCAAACATGCCCGTATTTTTACAAAAATCATTATTGCATTCATGTCATTTGTAAGGTTTCTTTGGAACGCAATTAGGACACCAATTAAGCTGTTTGTGGAAAACAGCTCGAAAATAGTCATTCAGTTCAAAGTTAATTGAAACTTGAGTCTTTTATACATCATGGGCCTAATAGGCTCGCATTATTGAAGCTGTTTTAGATTTAGCCAATTGATAAACACATTTTTTGCTGCTTAATTAGAAAATTTTTGTTTTGCAATTATGTATGTCTGTTTTGAGTTCTCCCTTCATCATATAAAATATGTTGAATTAATAAATGAAAAGGGAAATAAGTGATAATTGAGCCGTGGTATATGAATTGCATGCATTTCTGACCCTAAATGATTTTCAGGAATTCTATAAATTCATTTTATGATGTTGTTTGCGACTAGTGAATTCACATTTAAAATTGCATATGCTTGATGCATGCATGTAAATAATTAAATTGCTCTGAAGTATAGCGCAATCGACATACCATAAACGTTGTGGTATAGCATCAAAAATTCTCAGTTTAATACAAATACCACCTTTGCGGCATGCAATGTTGCATGTCCAACAAATATTTTAATAATAGTGCAGAAAGTTGTTAGTAAGTATGGTACAAAATAATGTTTGAAGTTTTCAGATAGATATGCCTAGGGCGATTCTTGAACCTGAATACAGAAATGATGTCCAAAAACCAGCTGAATTTTTGGGAAAAAGTTGGACCACAAGTAGTTGTGGTAGCCCTTACGTGACTGGGTGTATTGAGTAACGACTCTAGATGTCCTCTAGTCCCAATTGGTATACAAGTAAATAATTGGCCGGGATCTTTTCAGGAAGAGATTTATATAAAGGTGATGATGATGCACCAGATGACCATCAGTCGTCAGCCTCATTTACCCTGACCTAGGTCATCAACCAAGTCTGGGATCGTGCTCTTTTACAGTGGACAAATGTACTTGTTGATGTGATAAAGTATAAAGTTATACTTTAATTCGTCTTTAGATCAAATTTGGTTTGTAGATTCGGCATGATTTTATGATAGCTAAATCAAATATACAAAGGGCGGTCAAAAAGTCTTGCATATTCGTTTATTATTCGAAAACCAATTGTCGTACAAAAAAACTGAAATAGCCATTTTAAAGAGCAGCAAATTTGGTTTTAGGTTACTACATGGCGCCAAAATTCATTCAAAATTTTGAACAAACTATCAAAAACAAAATGGCGCCTCACATGAAAGTGTTGATGCGTGAAGAACAACGAAGTGTTATTCGTTTTTCAGTGTTAAAAGACATGATACCGAGTAAAATTATAGTGAAATGTTAGGAGTTTATGGTGACAAATGTGTCTTCGAGCAGCGATTCGTCGAAAGCGACCACATTTGTACATGAATGAAGTTGTGCTACTGCATGACAATGTGTGTCATCATTCTGCCCATGCTACAGCCCACAATATCATCATGTTTGGGTGGGAAACATTGAAACATACGCCTTACAGCCCCGACCTTTCACCATCTCTTTCGTCTACTAAAGGAACACCTGAGTTGTCAAAAATTCCAAACAGACGGTGTGAAACTTGGGGTTTGGCAATATCTGCATCGCCAACATTACGCATTTTACGAGAGGGGTATGAACAATTTCATCAAACGTTAGGATAAATGTATCACAAACTCGGGTCCTACATTGAAAAATAGCAAATTTCCTACTCATTAAAATGGCTATTTCAGTATTTTTGTACGACATCTGGTTTTCGAATAATAAACGAATATGCAACACATTTTGACCGCCCCTCGTATTATAACATAATGTCAGTCGTCACTATGCGAAGTTTTTATTATTAAAAAAAATGCATTATATGGTATACGCGTGCACAGAAATATGATTTCAGAAAAGAAAATATAAATCCAGGGATTTATCTTCTTTACTTTTTATAATAGTGTTGCAAGGTATTTTTTATCTGATAGACGTATCCAATATGCATATTTGACGTGTAATTCACTTTTTTTTCTTTCACCTGAGATAACACGCTAAATAGGCTCTTTCATTTCCTCACTCATCTAATGTGTCTTCTTTGCTAGCTTTCACGTCATCCCAAATCTTTCTTGACGCTTTTATTCGTAGGTTGTTTTCTTCTCTCATTTCTTTTAACAATGACTAATCTCGTGTATTTTGATAAGCCTTGATTTTTGTTTAATATAAAATGACGCCAAAGGACGCTTTTAGATTTTGTCTAAAAGCATCTTGAAACTAGTATATACCGCGTTTCTGAAACAAACTTATAACGTGTTTCTTTTGACAAAATTTACAGGCGCCATCTTGTTTTTCTGACTTTACTAAAACTAGTAGACACAGATGGTGCTGTACACATGACAACTTTTTTTTTCTACATTAAATGATGGTGAAAGAAGGTAGTTTTTTTGCTCAGATCCACACACATTACATATGAATGAAACTTGTTAAGGCACCACATACGTTTTTTAAGAAGATGTTTTCTATTATTTACTCAACAAAATTAAGAAAAATTTCGTTTTGAATCAAATATGCTGCTCTATGAGGAATTTTTCAAACTTTTTTTTTTCAAATGTTATTTCTAGTTTTCAATATTTTAATCCTTCTGCAATGAAGGGACGGAGTTAGTGGCACGGCTGCAAATTTGTTAACGTAGAATTATTGGGCTTCTTTTAAAGTTTGCGTAAGCCGATTCACAGCCGTTAGCCGATCCACTTCCGTTACGTGCCGCTGCTAAACTTGCCCCCTAATGAGAAATACGTAACGATTTCTGGAATGATGAGATAATTCGAATTTATAATATTAGTCATTTTTCGTATGGGGCTTCATTTTCGGGCTACATATTTGTCTCATTATGCTGATTCGCCGGATATTTTGATACACATGATGCAATGCTGTTCTTCACCTAGCGACAAGTTACCATTATAGATTGGGTAATTCTAATGGGTGAATTATGAAATTGACATGCATGTTTTTCAAACTCCATGTACATTTTACTCTCCAGTTTGTCCTCTACTTCGACCCAAAGGAATAGATATCTGAAACGGGAATATTGATTACCCTCGCAGGCTCGTAATTTGAGTCCCGTCATCTTTATTTGGTTATTCAAATCTTCCATGTCAAACATTTGATATTGATTCCATTGGGACTCGCAACGTTTTTTCAACCAGGCAGATGGATTAATCCGTGTCATGCTTTCAGCTAGTTATCAATAGACCAAGATGACAAAATCGTGCGCGATCATGTTGACGTTGGTTGATGTATTTCGCGCTGCTGATTTGCCTAATTAGTGCTGAGGTGCGCCAAATTGGAACTATCGTGCACATGCATGACAGCGTAATCTTTGCAAAATCTGAAATTCGATTCAAGAGACAGACTCGCATTTACCTGATAAACACGTATTTATAAGAGCAACTATGCTTTTAGGCAGAATATCATTAAAGTTGAAAGTGAAATTGGTTTTAGACTGCATCTCTTTAATGGAATGAAAGCAGTTCAATTCATTGATAAGTGTACATTTTTACGTTCAGCCATATTCGAAAATTTTCGAGACTATTCATTTTTATGATCTTTATAGACTGATATTCTCCCATAAATTTAATAACACTAGGCATTTAATAGCATGAGGCTCAATAACCCTTAAAGAACACCCTGTATATGAATTTACCAAATTAATCTGGTACATGGATGACCATTTCACTTCAATATTTAGAATGTTATATTATGATTTCATCAATGACCATATTAATATCAATGCGCGATTTTATACGCTCCATAAAACATTTCATTTATTATATTGCTTCATTGACCACGTCTCATAGATTTCCCTCGAAATTTCAAGATTACCAACCGCGTTATATCGAGAACCATGCATTTTGGCGATAATCAGTCAACCCAAGGTTCCATAGAGAGAACACTAGCGCAACACTGATAATGTGTGATATATTATGAACTATATTTTAATTTTGATGTTTTAATTCGTTTATTAGGGGCGTCTTACTTTAAAAGACAAGTTTACGAATGTGTGTTGAAGGAAATTAAAGTGGGTTGGTTTAACATGGCACTAAATAAACTGTGCAGCCATGACTTTTAATCACTATAACGATTTAAGGGAACGAATTTTAACCTAGTTGAATACAGATTCGGCTGCAAAATGGTTGAAATCTAGTTAAAACAAGATTATGAGGCAAGCGCATGCGCCCCTGCATATTTCAACCGATTTTGATAGGGCTAATGAAAATATATTTCACGACTGCAGCTAGTTCAACTAAGCGATTAGTTCCAACGATGATTTTTGTGAAATTTCACCACACTAAACAATTGTAACATTAAAAATAAACACCTTAGAATTTTTTTAAAGTAATTTCATTTTAAATTTGCATGTAAGCTATGTATATTTTAATATAATTTAGCCTAAATTTAGGCTAATGTGTACCTACTGTATTTTTGAATAAGAGGTGTAAGGATTAACTTATGTTTCATAAAAAACCGTTATTATAAGTTCTTAAACACGTAAAATCAATCTGTACAGAAAATATATAAATTACTTGAACTGTTTGTTGCATTTAGATTGCGATCGTATTAAAAACATGTTTTTTCAAAGATGGCTATACACTAGAATGATTCTAAATTTCCAGTGCTCTTTGATCTTGCTATATATAGTTGAAAAAAAAGAGGGATCGGTTATTTTTATGTCGGATTTACTAATCAATTCATTCGGTACGCGTTGTCATGACAACAGCTATCCATCGGAATTGGTATTTGGTTCAATATATTTTTTGAAATGCAAAATCGTTGATGTATAGAGGCTTATGAAATTCATAATGACAAATCCAAGACTCCTAATTGAATCCTGATAAAATAACCATAAACGAATTGCATACGTGGCGTGCTTTTAATATGAAAACTTGTGATTATGAATACGAAAGCAGAAAAATGTGCAACTCATTTGATTTCACATTCATATGAGTGCGCATATCATGCTGGCAGGGCACAGGTGGTTGAACGAAAAGTGAGATAGACCTCCCATTAGAGTATAGTAAGATGCGAGGCGCGTCTTTGTGGTTGCCATGGCAACTTCCAGCATCCACATGCAACACGGATGTGATGTCATAAACAGTATTTTTTTCCTAGTCCACACACACGAGGTTCTAACTTTTAGATGGCCAAGTCAGAGCCGGAGATGGCGGCAAGTTTTCCGCACTTCTGAGGCGTTATTTGATGCAATAGAAGCCAGATTTAATCTTCTCGTTCATCATGTGGAGTTAGCCACCAATCAGCTTGTTGCCTGTAAAGAATCTTGTGTGGGGAAAGTGGTGGAGTTGGATAACGAAGCATTGGTGCACTGTCATATGTCAGACGTTGCCCTATGGTGAAGTTATTTTGTGTTCTTAATTAACACTGGATGCACGTTCGTTTATTCGCAACTGGGATACACTCTTCAATTTGATATCTAACAACATCTTGCCATGAAATTATCGACTTCGCAATCTGAAGAGAGAAGAGATGCTGTTGTGAGTGAAGGATTACAGTAAGATATTAATTCAAATAATTTCCTTATTAATCTTCCCGATGTGCTGACGATTAAGAAAATTTCTGTTTCACCAATCCCAGTTGGAATAACACATTTAAAAATAACTGATAGCTACAATATCTAATTATCTAATAATACACAATTGCTCTGGTTTAATTGGATAATGATCGAAATCTTGATGTGCTGAATAGAAATGTGTGGTGCATAAAATTAGTCTAGCCTATCTGCTGATTACAACAGGTTTTATCCAAATTGGAAAAAAAAAACATGGTTAACAAATATTTATATCAATGCTTTATGTTGGAAATTCGTTATACAAATTTGGAAATCTTTGCCACTGTTTCAAAGGAAATATATTTCGTAAAATATCTGTATATGAATTTTACTGTTTCCATATGGCATTTTAATGTTAACTTCTGGGTACTGGTTTAATTTGAATTGAAACTAAATGTAGTTATTTTGAAAATGTATTTTGTCAAATTTTCGTCAAGTTTCTCAAAAGATTTCATTTTTTGTAAACAAGCCATCAACGTAAGTACGTGACAAAATAAATCGTATAATGCATATTTTAAAATATTGTTTTGTTCGTGGATAAAACGGTAGTATTTTTCATTTGTGACAGTATTTTTTTTTCATAAAAACTCTGCACTGTGCTTGACAGATTATTCATTTACCTAAATATAGTGTTCATGGCTGTAGTACGTATTCTCGAAGCTAGTTGAATTTTCTTGGAGAAAAATATTGATTTGTTAAAAATAAACGTGACTGGATTTTATAATCGTTTGTGTTTTGACGTTTGTTAAATTTATTTGAAGCTTATACCAATTGTAGTTTTTAAACATCTGAAATAATGACATTTTCATCAATATGAGTTAAATAAGTCTTTGCAATAGACAACCGAACTTTGTTAGATAGAACATTTGTTGCCACAGCGTTTTAATACGTCGAAATGCCAATTCCCATCGTAATCCGACTTGATGAATTTTAAAAACATTGTCTATTAAGGAGATTAAAATAAATTGTCTAAAATTTCTGACATGTATGAGTAAAAAAAATTCAAAATGCAACTGATGTATATTAAATTAGTCTAATTTTTGATCTGAAAAGGTAAGATAAAGTATGCATTGATATCGTTACTAAATAGTGACTGTAGTCAGTGTAGTGATGAATTTAAGAAAAATCATGACTAGTTTTTTCAGCTAGTTTTCAACCAAATCTGTTTCAACTAGGTTTAAATCCATTCTGTGACTACAGCTACTATTTTTATTCTGCTATTTAAACAGTTAAATGTTCGCAGTAATGTAGTTTATTAACGAGGAGGAAAGTTATGTTACTGATTGTTCAAATACGAAAATGTTTTTTAAAAAAAACTAGTCATTGTTTATTAGAAAGTGCATTCCTATCTGTTGTTCAAACTTGTGAAGACCAGATCCAAGACAATGTACACAAAAAATGAGCCGATTTTGGAAAAAATATAGATAGAATAATTTTGTCGCGCCAAAACCATGGTATTTGTAAATTTTCCCTTTGGCAAGCTCCAAAGATGTGCGATTTCTTTAGGAATTTAGGAATGAATTAGGAATCTCTTTAGATATTAGAGAGATTTAGCAAGAAACGTACGTTTCACTTACCGTTAATTTTGACCCCAGTGCGCATGCTCTGTTGAAC
>JAQGBW010003842.1:0-15203 GCA_034698625.1 Julus scanicus | reverse complement strand
CCGCCACTTTGGGAATTTCTCCCATCCGTAAAATTCCCACCGACCTCGACCCGGGAGCGAACCCAGCATTTAGGATCAAGAGGCAAGCACGTAACCCACTCGACCATCGGCGTCGGCGGTCATTTTTATAACCTTTTTAATAAAAAAACCTTTCAAAACCTCTCCTGAACTCCAATGTCTCGAGGGTTAAAAAAACCACTAGTCTACAATACCCGTGATATCCGTCAAGCGTAGATAACGTGATCCCAATATTTCTCATTAATGCCAACGCATGAAATATAATCTTTGCGTCACGGTTTAATACTTCAACTTTATGATCCGTATATTGTCAGCATAAGGTTTACACATTTTTGCTCTCTACTTTCATTTATGACAGCCGTATATATTTCATACTTAACACCCACACACGAGTCGATTTATACTACCAAATTTATTACGATCAAAGATCAAGTTTAACCTGGCATAAATTTATACGGAATCGAGGGTTCGAATGTCTATTTGTACACTAAAGCCGACAATTGACTATTTTAAATGTGCCCAAAGAGTTTTTTATTCGATCCGCCATCCCGACAATATTTTAACTAGGCTTTTACACAAAGTTTTCACGTAAATGCCAAGATTTCTATCAATTGGATATGACATTGGTACTTTATCCTTTGTAATTCAACCTGTTTCTTATTGGGAGTTGTCAAAACAATCAAAGCAAATAAATATTGAATAAATAAGCTGTTTTTTACAATAAATTATATTTTGTTTGCAACTGGTTGTGATGGCTGTTTTGTTAGGCAGTTATTTGTTACCCATTTATGACATTTTCTAAATGTGAGAAGCTTATAGTAAGTTTTGGGATAGCCGACTTTCATTTTTGTGGTTTTCAAGATGTGTGTTCAAACAAATGTCAGGGTTTGTTCCTCTAAAAATCCACCCAATCCTTTCTCCCCAGTAATTATTCCTACCTTATTGAATTCCTAATCAAACCTGCCAAAGACTTATTATAGTGATTGTAGAAAAAATCATAACAGCAAATAAAATGTTCAGTAAAATAAGCTGACTATTTTTTGGGGACAAATTATTTGTCGTGTGGTCTGTTGTCCACTCTGAACATTCCTGATTCTGAAACGTAAATTTTAGTGACATTTTTTTCTCGTTATGAAGACCAACAGTTTACAATTTCAGTAAATATGAGAGAATCACAGTCTCGTCGAAAGTTTTTTGGTTTTTTGTCGTTTTCGAAAGTTATTTCTGTACAAATGCTTGGGATAGTTCTTCTATAAATCAACCACGATCAATTTCAAACCATTCTCACCTGTATTTATTCCAGCCTCATTGATTTCCTACTCAAACTACTAAATGGGGGTTGTCAAAACGATATCACAATTAACAAAATTATTTTTCATGTGTGTACAGTTGAGGTTACAGCAATTGATTTATCCAATTCAGATACGGTGATTTCATGTGTCATTTCCTTTTTAGTTCGCCTAACAATTATTTGTTGTCAGATTTATTCAAATTGCTAACATCCTGCAAAAAGAATGGGAGTTAAAACCAAAAAAAAAGTCAACCGAGGTCAAAACAGGGACGGTTTGCCATAGCGGCTTTTACGCATAGCCTCGTCTAAAAAGATTTCATTTTTTTGAGGTGCAACGCACGAGTGTACGATATCGATAAAGGAGGAGTTAGAAACCTGACCCTTTTCAAACTGTAATAAATACGAATGAATATACAGATAAGAAAAGTCCATCATCACGTACGCAGATTATATACAAATGGAATATATCCGCCCTCCTCAAGTTGGTTAAAGAAGTTGGAAAAAAGCCGGCTTATCTCGTAGAACTTTAAAGATTTGACGAGGGGATAAAACAGAGTCTTACCTTAGCACCAATCCAACGCTACTCGTATCAGAAGTTTCTAATTCGTACAATAAATGTTCGTGTTCTTGGTAAATGACATTAGGAACCGAAATTCCACCGCCGTCCGCCATTGTTCCTCGACCGAGGCGACATCTGGCGGTCTAGAGTGCTGAACGGGGGTCGATCAATAAATCCGTCAAAATGGGTGGTCTGTATACCATTATAATTGTGACGTCAGTCATGTCTACTTTTTGGATGACCCCCGTGTCAATATCACTGTTCCTTTCCAAAATATTCAAATTTAACAAATAAATTACATTTTGTTTTAAAAATTGAAATTAAAATGAATTCCACTGAATTTTGTTAGCGCATTTTTTGTCTGAGTAAAGATACTTCATATTGAAAATAATGTTTAAAAATCAGATTTTAAAAATAAAAGCTTGGTGAAAATTAATAGCTGTATAAAAATATTAAATTTTACAATTTCTGTTCATGCTGTGGGAATTTCAAAACTGGTGAAAAAGAGAAGAATAGCACGTGCCTGCGTTCCATTGGAAGCTTAGCACACGCGTGCGTTCCATTGATTTCAATGTTCCATAAAAGAATCTTAGCATGTGCGTTGGTTCCATTAATTGTGTGTTCTATAGAATAAAAAAAAATTATTTGGCTAATTAAAATCTCAAAACGTCAGTAAAATCTCAACATTTTGTAACTATTTTATAAAATTATTCAAGTTTTAATTAAAATAAGTATTGCAGAAGTTATTTGATCATACATCTTCCGTTGGGAAGTTAGAATCCAACCATCTAAAAGCTAAGAAGAAAATGGCGATTGTGTTCCAAGTTTAAATGATAAGTTTTTAAGATATAAAAAAACTCATAAACAATAGAATTTATTTGATCATCTGCATTGGGATTTGCAAAATGTCTTCTCCACGATATGATTTTTTAAAAAACGACAGACAAAACCAAAGCGTTTAAAAAGCAGGGCTTCGTGCACATACTCGTGTTCCGACATAGAATATAAAGTTACGATTTCACGAACATTAATCACGAACACGGGACATGACTAAAAAAAAGATAATAAGTAACGATAAAAGTTTTGGCAATATGTGACAATGATGAGCATTTTACGATAACGCTTTTAAATATCCGCAAAAACGGCAGGTGACTACGAGACTAGGTTTTTGAAGAGCGAAGAAAAATCTTCAGGCGGTCTTATTAGTCTTTGGTTGAGCCTTCGTACTTCCTTCTGCGGGAGAACTGTCGCACCAGGGCGTCTGGCTGTAATCGCAAATCAATTCCACGTTAAAAATGTCCACCGGAGCTCCGTCGATGCCCAACTTGTGCCTTTTAAGCAACTTGTATTTGACGGTGTTAAGACCGGTGACTCGATCTCTTCTTCTGGTCACTTCTTTTTGGTTGAAAAGTTTCGCCGTGTCCCTTTTGCGTTTGTTGCGCTCGTGGAGATGCAGGAATGTGTTTTTGTTGCCGGTGCTAATTCCCGTCGGACGCGTGACCGTCAAGCCGGCGTTTTTCATTCTCACGTAAAATTCGTCGTCTTCTAAACCCCACCCCCAATAACGGTTGGAAAGACCGTTGACCTACGGTAAACGACATACAAAATTGAAGACAGTTAAAGATAAAAAATTGATAATTAATTTGTAGGTTAGTTTATCTTTCATGCGACAGCAGCTAAGAAGTAAATTTGCTGGAAAATCCGTTAATTGTACGGTATCAACAATTAACTAACCTTCTCAAAATGGTCTCTTCTGAGTAGCAATATTCCACCCACGAAAGTTTTGTAGTGATATCTGGGATGAAGACTGGGAGAGGCCACGTGATATGGACCATTTTCTGGATAAATGTAGCGCAGAGCCTCGTTTAAGGGTAACAAATCCACGTCGTGCATCGCGATGTAGTCGCACGAGCCCTCGCTTTCCAGAAACCCAACATTGATTAAAGAAGCCCTGTTAAATCTGAACAAATCGGTAAAAACAAAACGTTTAAGGACACGATCTTTGGGATTAAATTGATATCGGGTGTTATGTAAAACACATACCTATGTTGATCCACTTGATTTATCACAAATATTCGATGGCGAATTTGCTGATTGTTTAAAAATTTCTTCATGTGCGGAGCAAACTCCAAGAGTTCGTCTAGACGATCGCGAAATGGTACTATGATGCACAAAGAGTGAGGTCCCCATTCGGATTCACTTCCAGTTTCGATATCGTCAGTTAACCGGTTCGATATTTCCTGATTAAACAAAACATTAGTCGTAGCGATCATTGCACTCGGTCCGCATATTCACGCCTTTGCGTGCTAAAAGCAAATTATCTCCAAATATCTCCGCAAATTAAAATTGTACGGAATACTCGTAAAGGCTCGCTAAGGCACGTGCGCTGTAAACACAAAGTTTTCTCGAATGTTTACGCTGTAAAATTGTAAACAAGAAGTTTACCCTCCGTTATACCATAAAGACCACGAAATCTTGATGTTATACCGTAATCGCCGTTTTATGTTGCAAACACGAATTTGTTTCATCGTTCATTCTGCAAATACTAAGGTCTTTATCGTAAAGACTAAGATTTCTCGTCGTTGAAGACGTATTTCGTATGAAATATTTTTGAGAGACCTTTTTATAGGTTAAATCTGGGAAAAATGCACTTTTTAGTGCCCTCGAGCCTTCATACAATTTCAATGTGGGGGAATCTCCGGTCACCGTACTAAAGTACCGCATTTATGGCGCCTGATTCTACGGTACGTAGAACTGTTCTCACCTGTTCATCTTGTTTGCAGTTACAATTGCAGCCGGGATTAATTGGATAAATCCCAAAAAACACCATTAAAAGCGAAGTAACCAATAAGCAAAGTAACAAAATCTTGAGCTTATGCTTTAGTCTCATTCTGCCAATGAGCAGATGTAGCGAAATCCAGCTTTGGTTGAGAACATGTCAGCTACCTGCAGAATAAAAATATAAAAAAAACATGTATAAGTTAAACATATCGCGTGTTTTGTTTACTGACGTTTGATGTAAACAACAAACATTTTTGTCATTTGGCAGTGTTCCAATTTTTACAAAATTTTTTGATCGAGTTTTAGTAATTAGTTATCGATGAAAACAACACATTTGCAATCGTTTCAGCTTTATACAATGTCAAACTGAGGATTAGATGATGATTTAAAACATGATTGTTTAATTAATACTGATTCTCGCATAAATCAAAGCTTGATGACAAACACCTCGTAACAGCGCTTTGGGAATACACAAAAATAATGTAAATTTTAACTTAAAAATGCGGTTTTAATTTTGATTATAATGTATTTACGGATGTTTTACGCATACTTACATTCACAAATTTTTAAGAAAGGTTTAATTACGGTCGATATGACGAATTTTCCACTCATTTTTATGTCGGTTCTACATTTTTGCTAATGGAGCAGACGAATTATTAAAAAAAAATTGTTCTACGGCGCTCTACAACCGAAAGTACGTCATAAGGGTGATTCATACACGCAGTCATTGACGACATGAAAGGGCAGTCCATAAACACCTCAATGTAAATTTAATTAATAGTAACGCTAATAATCGAAAAAAACCTAAAACCCAAGTTAAAATTTCATAATCTGGAATTAAATTTGGCTTATAAATCCATTAATCAATTCAGAAAACTAATGTATAATTTTCAAGTTGGTTTTAACCCTTTCGGTGAAATTAAAAACAACATTATTTGCAATTAGACAATAACTATTTTTATATTTTCTTTAATTTTATGAAATCTATTTAAAAAAATATAAAAATCAGCCATCCTATTTAGAAAAAGCAAAACATGCTATTTAAAAGATTATTCGATACACTAGATCCTGAAGTATAATTTTCTGTGACAACATCATAATTTGACACAATCGGTAGATTTTATTTTCATATGACGTTGGAAAACGGTTCATAAAATTTATAGAAAAACATCTCGATTATTAAAGTATGTACAAAATAATGACGTAATATGTGAAAATGTGCGAATCTCACATTTGGACGATTACTGATCGAATGAAAAATAAAGTTTTCGCGCGCACTAATTATGATCAGCATTATTATTATATTTGGCAGATTTTACTCCATTGCACTGACCAGTTGACCGGCAAGTACGGAAGAATAGACTACTCTAAATTATGACATTATAATGGAATGGAAAGGTATTAGCGGAGGTTTTGTTGAAATCCAATAATTCAACATAAACAAAATTCGTGCTTTCCAAGATGCTCCAACTTTTGATAACTTTCAAAATTTAAAAGATAAATTCTGATAACTGTCAAGTATTTGACAGCATTTGAAAACTTCAACATCCGAGTTTTCCCCAATTAAAACTCGTAAAAACAAAGGGACCTAGAAACATCTCACATGGCCCCCATTTTGTATCACAAAAACTATGTTGGAAACTTATTCATCTTGGCAATAATAACGTTTACATACTGCAATATTTCCCAAATTCGAAAATAAAAATATGGTGAAACCCTGCCGCGCTTTACCCACGATGGATTATGTCTTTCACGAATCGGACCAAACTTTAAGGCTCTACCGAAAAAAAAAAATATTAATACAGCAGAACCCAGTGAAGATGTTTTTCAAAAGACCGCAGTTTTTGAACTCCTTAAGTGGGGAAAATTAGATCCAATGAGATCAGACTTCTTAAACGGGAAACTTGAGCGGAAATGAAAAATGAGTGATCGGATAAAAGCACAACGTATAATTTAAAAATCAAAGAATAATTGTTTAGGTTAGTAGAATTTGGATAAGGTTAGGCCGAGTAGGTTTGTACTCGTGTCGGCTTTAGTCCTTGTGCGCATTTGTCCTAAAACCCAAAAAAAATTCAAATAATTTCTCAACTGAGAGATACTCGATATAACGTTAAAAGAAATTGTTGATAACACCAGTGACTATCGTCCTAGTTTTACTAAACTTTCCAGTTTGATACGTGTCCCCGCTTAAAAAGTTTTAAAACTCCGGTCTCTTGAAATACGTATTGACATGGTTCCACCGTATGCGTATAAAAATTTGAACTCGACGCGAACGTCAAACGAGTTACGTGACGTTCGCCTTGTTGTTCTGGAAGGGAAGGTAGACGAACTGCGTGCACTCGATGGTGGAGCGGCACAGAGGACATCGCTCGCACATTGTGGCACAGCTGTCGCAACACGCCACGTGGCGGCACGGAAAGAAGGCGGTGCTGATGTCCGCGTCCATGCAAATGCGGCACAGCAAAGCGTCCTCAAAGCTGTCCAGACGCTCTCGAACGGCCTGAAAAAAAGAGATATTAATCGTACTACCCTTGTTGGTGAAAAATATCGTACAGTACTAAGAATTGCGTGGGTTATTTCGGAATCAAATGATGAAAACCACAAAACGTTGCAACTTACCAAACACGAAGATCGTTTACACATGGCATTCACGTCGACGTCAAACTCCATACAGCAATGGTCCGGGTCGTCCATTTCGTCCTCGTCGGTGAATGACAGCGACTTCCTGCGTTTGAAAGCGGATCTGGAGTCCTTGCCGCCCATCGCCGAGTCTCCCTCCATCTCCGCCTCGCAGTTTCCAGACTCTCGCTTGGCTTGATAAAGGGCTCGCCTGGCGTTGTCGTAAACCTCCCTGCACGTCAGCCGCACGTCGAACACGTAGTTCTTGCCCATGGCAGTGTTCTCGTTGAACAGGGAAATGATGGTGCCTTTCAGGTCGCGGATGAACTGAGTGGTGACGGAGCGCCGCACCGTCTCGCAGCTGTAGAAGGCGTGTTTCTCGGTGATGGCGCGGTAGATGCTGTTGGCCGACTTGCTGCCGTCGAACTTCAACTCCATCGTTTGGGGCGCCACCTCGGCACCCTCGGCGAAAAAGGTGAAAAAGAAGCACTTTCCGGTGTGCGTCGCCATGTTGACGCACTGGTACGGAATGCTTTTAAAACAGGAGAGATGTGCGGATTAGTTTACGCAACTATTTTATCAAAGCATTAATCTAAAACTAAGTGCTTTCATCTAAACTGGACTATCATACCTTTGGATAAGATCTCTCGAGTCCACGTTGTAAATGTTCACGCCTTCGGGTCCGACCCCTAAGAAGACAGACTCGCCGGCCATCATTTTAGCGAAGAAGACCTCTTCCCCGTAGCACTTTAAAGCCGAGGCTTCCTTCAGCAGCCAGTATTCGGCTTTTGTTCTGCTCCAACCCTAAACGTTCACGAGGCAACGCAAAACTTGAGTAATTGAAAATGGGGGTTGTTGCATGGGGAAATTAGCAGACACTCAATAGATGACGAAACAAAGAAAATTCCACTTGCC
Organism: Julus scanicus; assembly: GCA_034698625.1. NCBI lineage: Eukaryota > Metazoa > Arthropoda > Diplopoda > Julida > Julidae > Julus > Julus scanicus. Next base: position 7,020 of record JAQGBW010003842.1, on the reverse strand, counting down.
ATCAATTTCTTATGTGCTTCAACCACGTCATCCCAAAACGTGGACTCTATTTGCGTGTACTGGTCGATGAAAGTCTTGTAGCAAGCGTGGTGGTCGTTGGTGGCAAGCAGACCGCCCACCACGGTCGTCCCACCGTGCTGAGCGCCCTTGTGGTAGTCACCGAGTTCCGCTTGAGCGATGCAGGCCAAGAGTGGCGCCAATTCGTTCGTGGCCGGCCTGAATCGCCCGCTTTGCAAATCGCACTTGACGTGTAGGTAAAACTGGTGCCTAGAAAAACAAAAAAAGGATTTTAGCCCCTCATTTATTGGGCCACATTTACTTTAGCCCCCTCATTAAAAGTACCGTGACAATTTGACAAAATGTTCTGTGCACACCTTTAATTGTTGACACATCAGGAAACATCAAAATTTGTCAGAAAATGCACATTGTTTCACAAACACTTCTGGACACATCAATTTAGGTTTTTTGTGTCTTAATATGTCGTTGGTGCGTACCGACCAATTAGTTAGTGCGAATTGAAAAACACCACATAGTTGACCATACCTCGTGCTTTCCTGCAAAATCAAGTGCGGCGGTACGAAAAACTTGACCCTCAGGTGCAGTCTGTACGGCATAGGACCTGGAACCTGGTGTCTTATTGGATTCCTCATGTTTAGCCAGAGCACTTCATCCCGAGGGCAGCGATATTGAAGTCCGAAATAGTCCTCTTCGATGATGCCCAGCTTGGTACATACCTAGAACGAGACAAATGGCAAACAATAGATTCTCAAAATTAAGGATCTCGATTGCCGTATTACTCTGCGTAGGATTTTGAATCAACAAATAGTGCAAATCTGTAAAGTTAGAAATACATACCTAGTTTTAAATCACATAGCTGCACACGGTGCAAAAGTACTACATTTTTAAATAAGCTTAAAAAATTAAACATTTATCAGGTTTTTTTTATGTATAGGAATACGCCATTGTTTATTGGATTCCAATTTGGAGTGCACGTGCGGCACCGGAAGTGACGTCATCGTCACGCGCAAAAGTTCGAAAAGAACGTTCCGAAAAAAGAAAATGGAATCACAGCATTCTTATTTTATTTCATGTTTTCTAATTAAAACTGGATGTTTTTTACGTTTGTTTTATAAGTTTTTTTTTAATAAATTTAATATTTAATAACATCACTACAAAGATGAACATCTTTTCAGCTTATTGCCAGACTGAGTTACCCAAAGATTCAGGACATACAACATATATGAAAAGTTTAAAAAAAAATCATTCACTTTGGGTAACGAATTGGTTTGCAGTAGAATATTTTTTAAATTTATTTTGACTTTTTTTTCATCAATTAATTAATGTCCGTAACATTTTCATCATTTTAAGTTATTTTATAGGTGTACGCACTTGGCTTATACGGCAGGTTTTGTTCCAGGATTATACATGTGCATAATCCTGGAACAAAACAAGCTACGTAGCTTGTTAGATATTTATACAGATGTCTTGGTTTGACAGAGCGGACAATTTATTAGCGAAATTGTAATGCGTGTTGGTCTCGGTTGGCCAAGTTTAATCCCAATTAACTTCCTTACTTTGGTTTTCGAAAGATAACTAGAATCATTATAACGACCAAGTTACTTTTAATCAAACTTTAGGGAAAAGTAGGAACACCAAATGTCCCCGAGCGTATTCTGATACCCAAAATACGTTTTAACCATTATTTAACCTTTGTTTTTATCTTTAATTTCGTAAACAAGCAGGTGGGTTGACCTCAGATGCGATGAATTTTACTTTCTGTACACGATTCATATGAATCCTGATGCCTGCAGAAAATAAATAATACACACTCCGATGGAACTGATAAACATGTTCGTCTGAAAAATGCCACACAACGCGTGTAGTGTGGTGTAGTGTAACGAAAAATCCAATACAGTTAAAGTGTGGTGTAGTGTAGGACATCGCAGGTGCTTATCGGTGCAGTGTAGATGTAGTGTAAAAACAGTGCAGGTACAAATGTGGTTTATTAAAGTTACCCTTCATATTTATTGAAATATCCGCAAGCATTTCGAAATTGAAAACAACCAAAAAACAAGTTCGTTTGCCCCAATTTCTTGATGAAGGTAAAACTATATAGGTGCAGATATGATGATGACCTTGTAAAATTTTGTTGTCACTTTAATTTGACCTTACCATTCAAAATACAGATTTTATCTTTAACGACTCGATTAAGGTCGCTTTAGTGTTGAGGAACATGCCTCTTAAGGAAATGTTTTCCTTTTCATATCTGAAACTGGGAGATGCCATATGAAAGGAGGGCCACCGGAATCTAGATCATATATCTTTACATTTCTTGGATATTCCTGAAGTTTGATTAACCTGCAATTCACCATCATGATAACAAATAAACTGTCCTTGGTATTGATTAATTCCTATCAGGTAATATATATACAGCGTATTTTGATGAATATTTCAATAACAAAGCAATTTTAAAAACGTGCCTTGAATTATAAAAGTATACACACATGTTTACCTAAAAAACGTTAGGTCTGTTTCGAAAGACTTTGTATTTTGTGTTTCTAGATACTGGAAATAATATTTGCCCCTTAATTTAACAGCGAGGGTTTAGTCAACCGTTAAAGTATCATCAATTTAAACAATTGATGTAATAGGGGTGGAGATACAGCTAGGGTGTTTGACCCGCTGCTCGTGACGACTTTAAACTGGAGATACAACAGGATATATTTAGAAACCCTAATAAAAAACAATTAAAGTGTTAAAATAATCTATTTTTTATTTCAGAAATGTCCTTGAGGAAACTGAAATTGGATATCAACAGGAAATTTCGAAACAATAGGTACCTACAGCTGATTTCTAGTTGCTCCCCCTCTTCCTCTGCATATATCCTTATCGTTTTATCAAAGCCAGATTCAGCGAGGGTGAGATTATATAATCCATAACACCTCAGATTATAATCACGATTTTGCATTGTTGAGGAGATCTTGAAGTTACGGTAGAAAGTTGGGATGCACCGTATTCTAGTTAGGCCTAACTTCATGGTGCAAGAATTTGTAAAAATTCAAGCGATGAAGCTTTGGATTCTACGCGAACTAGTGACAGAGCGTGTAAATTGCACACTCGCGTCTGCTTTCGTACACAATTTCACGTTATTTTGGAGATTTTTAAAGCAAATTTAAGCCTACCTGATCCAAACATTCTTGTCCTTTGGCTTTGGCATCGACTTCTATGTCAAGATTAACAGCGTTCGAAAGGCTCACTAAACACCACATCCTCATGCTCGCAGCTGGCTTTTTTAAACGTTCAAAACGACTGCTTCATCTGTTAAAATTCCTCTTCTGCTACATTTTGAATTATCCATTTTCCTTCTACTGACATTCGTTCGCATCAACAACATAGTGTTGCTGCTGTAGTCCTTTTGTTCACTCTTTTGATATCAGCTGGAAACAGTGCTGTCGACTTAAACTACCCTCAAATCCCCATTTTGTGTTAATTTATATTTAAGTTCCACTACTAAATTTCTCTTTTGTGATATTTGAAATAATAACTAATCATTTCCATACTAAAGTTTTAAAAGAATCGAAATATATGATTAGTACGATATAAAAACGTTCTAAACATTTTAAATGACGACATTGTAACTCGACAAAGTGACCAGATAGACGACACGAAGTAAGCTGACAGCTGATAAGAATTCGAAATAAAGGCTAATCTTAAAAACTCTTTTCAAGATGTTCAAATACTTTTATTAGTAAAAATAAAAATGCACTACATTTCTTTATCGCCCAAAATGATCTATTTGACGTGTTTTTACGATTGTCCCTATGTCGGCTATCGGCTTAACATCAGATCGGCTGTCAGCTTATGGTGATGATCCCTCTAAAAACTCCGTACCAGACTGGTACACATGACCTATCTATACTACTATATATATAGAGAAATCATGCTTTAAATTACTACTTAAAAGTATTGCGCATGCGCTCGAAAGGCGGAAGTACGTATACCAGGATCACGCATGCGCCATGCTGCTATGTATAACTTTTTAAACCGATTGAAACGCCTGCTCGAACTCCGTAGATTTGCTACAGGGTTCCGTAGAAAGGAAAATAGTTTACCGTCAAGGGGCCATTCAAAAAGTACCTCATGATGAAGGTGGGAATGTCTGCTTGGCAAGTGGACAACACCTTGACAGGGAAAGTGGGATTATAAGACTATTAATTAATTCTCAAACCTATAGTTCATTCATTTCATTCCCTTACATTTAATTCAAAGACTTTACCAATCTACCCTTTGATAATTATACCTGTAATCAAAAACCTAATATTAATAATTAGTGAACAATTTACATAAGGGACTATTCAAAAAATTATGTCACACCTAGGGGGGAGGGTTGTTTGGTTTTTGTGACAATTGTGACCAAGGGGTGAGGGGGGTGGTTCGGTAATGTGACATCACACAATCAAAATTTATTTCAAAAGGTAAAAAATATGCGGTTAATTTTTTTTTTTTTTTTTTTTTTAACATTTGAAATTATGATTAGAAAATTAAAAATATGCGGTTAATTTTTTTTAAAAGATTTTATAAGATTTGGGTCCTGTAGTGACTTAAAACTTTCTTCCCGATAAAATTATAAAAGAAAACAGAATTATTAAAAAATAATTTGGAAGGGGGGAAGTAATCGACGGGTTGAGACATAATTATGGATGCATGGGGTGTAGTAAAATTTGTGACAAAGGGGTGGGGGTGTTTAAAAAGAGGCAAAAAAGTGTGACATAATTTATGGATCACCACTAAAAACTAAAATTATTTGTATACCTTTAAATTGAGCAATAACAGCAAGTATATCAATAATATCCTGTTGAGAACAACAAAGTGATGATAAGAAAAGCAAGTGTTCAAGACAATATAAACAAAAAAAAATTATAATTTACATAACAGATTTAATAAACAAAATTAATTGACAAATAAAAATAAATTGTTACATTATAATCAGATTAAAGTTAACAAAAACATTTTAGTCAATGAAAATTCAATTGCAATATAATAAACAAAATTTATATAAAATAAAGTTGAAAAATATCACTAAATATACAAAATAAAAATAAAAAGAAAAGTAAAAAGTAAGTAGGAGAGAAAGGAAGATAGGTAAAGATGACCAAAGAATCAAATAAGCAAAAGGCTCAGAAACTAAATAAACCAAAAACAGGAACCAAATAAACGAAATTCAGGAACCACAGAAACCAAAAATATGAATCATTTGAGAAAAGGAACGAAATAACTAAAAGCAACACCTTAAAGTCAACAGTACCTCTACCTACAACAAAAATGTCATAGGGTACAGACTGAATTGACCTTATACCCCCAAAAAAATGACCACTTACCTTTTAACTTTGATCCCGCATATAAATAGGAAATAAAGACTCTTGAGCAAATTGGAAAACGACCAAAAATGGCCAGAAACAAGAGCCATTAGATGACCAGAAATGGTCAGAAACAAACCCAAAAGCAGTACCAAACATGACCAAAATTTGAAATCACCAAAAAAATGACCAGAAAGTCATAACCTAAACTTCCTTCGAAGCATCGAGTTTTGAAACCTTAGAAAGAGAAAAGAAGAAGAGAAGAAACAAAGATTATGACATTCAAAGATTGATACAAAAACAATATCAAAATATAAACAAATTAACAATTATGAATATAACAATATGAAGTGTGTCTGCAGTAGAACAGGAAGTAACACGGTCACGGCCGATTTTTAGAGGAACTACCCCGGCATTTGCCTGGAAACAACTGTGGGAAACCGTGAAAAACCACAGTCAGGGTAGGCGACCCGGTCGGGATCGAACCTGGGTCTTCAGATTGCACAACTAAACCACTCAGCTCAGTGATTGTAGATTATGCATCTAATATAAAAGTGAAACTCAAATTAAAACAAGTTTCAACAAAGGATTAAAAACACAATTTTGTCATTAAATGCAAATGTCCATGGTTTCCCCAAAATATAACATTTTTAAATTCCATGACCATTTTAACAACAAAATTCAAAAACATGACATCTTCACATTGTGTCCAGTGAATATGTAGGACAAAATTCAAAGATTAGGTATTCAAAAAAAAAACTTTAAAATTTTTTTTTTTTTAAATTTGATATAAAATACAATTTTATACTAAATTTTTAACCCAAATTATTGACTTTTGCAATAATTTTATTAACTTATCTTATAGCATGAAAGTAAAGGTAAAATAAATCATTTTTTGTGCTAATTTTAGGTTTTACAGATTTTGAAGAACCCTGTTAATTAATTCTGAAAAATCGTCATAAACGTTTGAAGAATAATTTGAAAATACCTTTTGTTGATAAGACGATTCATTTTCTTCATAAAATCACTCCAAATCCAATATTGTAGATATTTTTAACTCCATCCCTGTTGGTGTAAGTTTCCGAGTCTTCATATCATTATATTGGTGAAACCTGTAGATAAAAATGAGATAGAAATTGCTTTAACAAATGCAAAAATTTCAGTTATGAAACTTACGAGGAATAAATCTTTAAATAAAAGGTTCTTCATAATAGACATTCGGCCAATGGTCATCATTTCCGTTTGTACATCCGCATTAACTATAAAACATTTCAGAAAAAATCACTGTAGATTACAAAAACATAATTTAAAAATTTCACATAATTTCTGGCACTATCTCCCTGGTAACCTTCTCAAGAATTCAGGCAACTTCCTATTCATTCCTGAACCAGTCACCTTGTGACATAATCCTATTTTCCCTTCCTATTCATTCCTGAACCAGTCACCTTGTGACATAATCCTATTTTCCCCTCCTATTCATCCCTGCACCAGTCACCTTGTGACATAATCCTATTTTCCCTTCCTATTCATCCCTGCACCAGTTAACTTGTGACATAATCCTATTTTCCCCTCCTATTCATCCCTGCACCAGTCACCTTGTGACATAATCCTATTTTCCCCTCCTATTCATCCCTGCACCAGTCACCTTGTGACATAATCCTAT
>JAQGBW010003841.1:0-15205 GCA_034698625.1 Julus scanicus | reverse complement strand
TAACACCATAAATATTCGTGTACCTGATATGTAACGCATAAATAGGAGGTACAATGCGTTACATGACTAAGAGTGCACAATGCGTTTTGGACATTTGAGTTAGCATATCGTTGATCATTGGAAATAAACCAGATTTGATAACAAAAAGTCAACATTGGATGACAAATTTATATTGAATCGCATGCTAGTCTTTTTGCTGTATGTTTCTGAAAAAAAATATATATACATATATATTATTGATTAGTTTCCCCATGTTTGAAAATTGAGAATCTCCAGAAGTAGCCAGCAATCTCATGCACATTGGCTTGCTTTTTTAGTGTTCTTTAAGGGCATGTTAATTATGTTGATTCTGGCATTTACATAAACAAGTGCATGTCAAGGTGCACATATAGGGTTCGTAAGTAACAAGTTGAACGTTGTGCAGACCCACTTTCAGATTCGGAGGCGGATAACATTCACTATTCAAATTGTTATATTTGTACTATCTAAATGCTTACATCTGTGTGAAATCCCATAGAGTTCGCATATTCCTTGCAATGTTGTACCACATAAAAAGCCTGTAATAAGACTGCTTGACAAGCAACTCACATAACATATGGGTATGAAAAGATTTGCCATGCCTCAGCGTTATGCAACACACGTTTTATAACGTTTAATTTACGTGTATATTTCCTTCATAATGTTAGGCACGTATATTTGCCACGTATGGACTCGTTTAATCATTTAATTAAATGAATGAATTCTTTTTTTTTATATTTTGTATTCATTTATTGTGTTCCTTCATCTGAAATTCAATTTTTGTACATCATGACATCGTTTATCTTTTATTATTAGAAAATTTGTTTATGATATTATTTAGAATACATTTTACTTTGGATAAATTTAAGATATATACATACATATAGATGATGGGCTAAATGTAGTTTTAAGATTGCAAGTTTTGGAGAGATTGTAGTGAAGTATTTTACCCAATAAATTTCATAAGGAACTTTGGCATTTCTAACCCTCGTTACGGATCACGTGATGGCCGGCTTAGTAGTTAATTAGAAACACGTGAAAGTGTTATCATTTTTTGAATTACCCTGCAATGGTAATATTTGCTATATGACATATAAGGCGAATGAAGACAAGTTACCCAGTATTAATATCGTAAAATAGACATGCACTTTATGATACCAATATTTGGGTATAGAAGTATAACGTGACTGTCAGAATATACTGTATATAAGCTTAATTTATGAAAGCCAAATTAATCCCGTGCTAAGATTAATCAATGAAGTATTTTCTTAGCAAAACATCTGTAGCATCAATAATGTTTCGTGATGTGCAATTTCTAAATATAAAAAACATTGATGAAATGAGAAATTGATTATGAAAGTTACACGGTCATTGACTCCTTGTTGTTTTTTAATATATCCTTAATCCAGTTTCCAAACACGTAATTTCATACACAAAATAGAAAAATGAACATGTAGAAATTGTATAAAATTGAAAATGTAAGATATGATCCTATAGTAATGATAACCGATTAATTTCGTCTTTACCATGATTTGTAAAAAAAATGAAAGGTTAAGTTTCCTGAATACTGTAAGCAACAAAGATTTGACCAATAATACAGTTTTGTTATGGTGTCATTTCAAATTAATCGAATTAAATAAAAAAAAAATGCCATCTAATATATAAGAATGAAAATGATTTTGAAAAACTTATTAGTAGCAGCCGCAACAGTTTTGTGGTAAATTAACTGGATTCAAAAGCGGTTTATTTATCTACAATCAATGTTGAGAAAAATATCGAATGAAGGTAAGCAGCTTTTTGAAACAAAAAATGGCAGGCCTATATTCAATTAAAAATTGTTGACAACAGTTTCTGTAGCACTTTCCAATAAAAAAACACTTATAGTTGCACCAACAAGATAGGGGTACAGATAGTAAAAAGTTGTTTTCCCACAAAGAACTCTGGTCCCGCAATATCATCACAATTTACAGTCAATTAACAATAGCCCCCTTTTTGAAAATAATTAATTTACGAGGCTTGGCATGTTTAATTTTTTTTTTCATATTTTAATGTTTGATAGCAGTTTTGTTTTTTTGGTTTCATGAGCAGTTGCAAAATACGAACGATTTGCAGTAATAATGACAGAGATCCAAGCTGAAGATTAAATAATACGTTGAAATTTTTGATCTAGTTTACCATTACTATAAAGAGCAATTAATAACTATCCCTTCATTACGTAATTGAAAACAATGTCCCACGCAATTTAAGCATGGCTTTGTGAAATTTCAATATCTGATTTCATATAGTCTATAATCAAGTAGACAAATTACAGTGAGGGATTTTGAAATAGGATGAAGGAGATTCTTTCGAATCTGTAGAGTTTAAGTTTATGAACGTTTAAATCTCGGCTGTAGGGTGAAGGTTCGTCTAATTAGTGCGAGTAAATAATAGGTTCTTTATTGATTAAACATACCTTATAGAAGGCAATTTGCAAACTTTGCAAGATGCATATATGTGTCGCAATTAATTTGGAAAATAGGTGTGCTGCCTAAGCAGGAATTTTTATTATTTAAATTTGGACAGTTTATAGGCATCGAACGCCTTATTATTTATCAATTTTCGAGTCATTAAGATTTGAAACTTGTTTGTTAGAAAACTGAACTTTTTCGTTAGTACTGGTTTTAGAGATTATCTTTGAAATACGTATAAGAGTATTCCATAGAAATAATAGGCCGAAAATATTGATAGGATTTTAAGGGTTCGAACAACTGCAAATCCGAACTTACAAATTTGGAATACTAAGCCAATGTAGCATCAATGTACTTGTTACGATTCAAGTATAATATCAGTACAATAAAAATGCATTTAACAAAAATCCAAATGTAATCTGGGTTTCAAATATATGATAAGCTAATTGTTTTCGATGATGGTACCATGATTTTTATGTCAAACAACACGAACGTTTTTAAATGGAAAACTTTGAATTGGCACATATATAATTCTACACGTTGCATGGCTACCTATATTTTAGTAAGACAATGTGTTCCGAATCTATATACCTAAATATGTGAACATATTTAATATCCATTTGTCAAGTGCAAGATCAATATATACAAATCCAACAAAAATAACAGAACAACGAAATAACAGCTACTTCTTTATTTTCCTCAAGAGCATGATGTAAATGTTGTAGCTGACCCAGTCTGACTGTTTATCTTTTAAATGACTATTTTCAGATGTTCATGCAAGGCGTTGCCATGATTAAATACAACTTTCCCGCCCTGTTTCCGACCTAACAAGTACTATATGTCTTGAATAATGTTTGTTCAGTACTTTCCCTTCAAGAAACAAAACGCATTTTATTTTGAAAATAACTACAAATTGACCAAAAAAGAACACCCACCGTGTTGTTAATTTATTTGGTTTTATAGGAGGTTTTTTTACTGATGACTGCTCATGAGAACTCATTTTTATACAAATCTACTTCAACACCCCTTCTAACAAAGCAGTTAACATTGATCAAACGGTAATTGACCCCCTGCCCTCATTTGTTCCAATAAATATTACAGTAAGGGTACTTTTATTACCAACAAAACATTGGCCGAAACATATCCAATAATACAACAAAAAACCCTTTTAGAAAAAAAACAAAATTAATCTTACCTTCGGGGTAAGGAGTAGTCCAAAACGTCTGTAAGCATTTCAATTCTTCGAGCGATTCAACACTCTCCAAATGCTTATTTTGCTCGAAAGTCAAATTGAAATTGGAGCTTGTCCTCAAAACAATTTCAGTGAGGTTTTGCATCGTCGGTTGCATGGACAAGTTCACATGTGCATGGTCACAAAACGGGAAAAAATGGACAAGTTGACAGGATAACTGTAAATCACATGGTTTTGTTGGAACCCCAAGTTGTGCGGTTAGAATCCTTCAAGTGGTTCATACAGAAACTGTTCTGCTCAATAAAAATGTTTACATGATTTAGAAAACAGATTGCCGGTCTCTCCTATTGGTTGCACTCGTTTAAGCACTGGCAGCAGGACTTATGATAGCGACTACCTGTAGTGAACTGAAGAAGAGCATAGCTCGCCAGTCTGCTTACAGGTAGGTGCTTGCTTTGGCCACGTGGTTTCTCCACACCAGATAACATTGAACGAAGGACGGAAAGCAGTTTTATTGACAGACTGAGAGTGACACGGTCGCGACTGTATCGCGAGTGGGCAGATCGAGGCTCGCGAATTTCACGATGCGTTTAAAGACAAAAGGGGACATGGACTCTCTCGCTCCAAAAATCTGAAGATATTGCTTAGACTTACATCTTTGATGTTCTCACGGTCCATATCCACTTTCAATTGGGCATATAAAAAAAAACTTTAGCTTCCCTCAAATTGCAGTGGTCTGAAACGTTCACCCACCGAGAATGCGATGGTATAAATAAATGAAGCTGTGTCTGAAAATCTTGCATCTGCTTCTCTCTCTGTTTCTCTGAAAACTCCTCACGATGCTCTTTTGGAAACTGGTTTATTTTAAAAACGTAGACGCCAGCTTTGAAAAATGCCTTCCTAAACATGCAATGCCATATACATGCAAAGTATACATTTATTCAGATTCGCTCTTTTTTAAACCGAATGCTCATTATGCCAAGAGAGATGTTCACAATTATTTTATTGTTGCTACATAATTCAGACGAATAAGTTTTACGACGTGGAATTCAAGAATTTGTAAATTGTACATCTCGTTTTTAAAATTTTATTGTAGTTTCCTCTTTCCTGTTTTTATGAATGTAATAAGAGGGAATATGCTCATTAAAGGATATAGGTTTAGGTGAAAAATTGTGTAAACTAATTTTTCTGTAAATTGTTTCTAGCACCTGAAGATGGTGTTGTGCTGCGAAATTAAAATAAATTTGTTGGTAAACTTATTCGTCTGATTTAATGTAAACCACTGTCCACTTGGTGATGGAACCTTTTAATTGTCAATATATGGAATTCCGGATGATGTAACCACATTGGAGAATGTGAAATGCGGCGAATGACCACATTTAAGTAGCTTATAGAATTTATGCATATTCAGTGGATGCATTATTATTCGGGGTGCATTCATGATCTTGCATAATTCATTTATTTGAACAAAACAGAAATTGAAAAATATAATATATTCAATTCTTCTATGAGATGAAATCATTATACTGTTTCTACATATTGTAAAAAATATGGATAGGTTGCGTTTTTTTAAAAAAATGTAATAGATTCAAATCAGGTACCCAGTATGGAATAAAAGAACCATTTGAAAAATGGTTGGGGATATACCAAAATTTATTATAAAACATTTTAAGATATAATATATATTTTGATAGCCAGCTATGACTTTATAAAGTTTCACTTCGACTTAGTGCGGCTATAAAACCCTCATGAGCAATATTAACATTAAAAAAATGCCCCTCTTTCTGCATAAATTTTTGTATGCGTTTTTTACGCGAAAACATAATTCCACAAGTATTAAACATTTTCAGTTTTTTGTACGACATCTGGTTTTCGAATAATAAACGAATATGCAAGACTTTTTGACCGCTCTTCGTATATGAGGTAGATAATACAAATAATGTCACATTGATGGATATGTTCTCTAGACTGTAAGTTTGCAACAAAACAGCTATATAACAAAAGCAAACTCCATCTTCGCACATTATTAAGAACATTTTAGATTTAAGTATTCAGCGGTCCAATCATCTTTCGTTCTATTTCACATGGTCGTATTGCGTCAGAACAGCGTATATGAACTATACAATATTTAACTGTCTCCAGATTGTATGTGTTGCACTGGCCCATGAATTCTTTATACTCATCTTCAAAAAGAAACACTGTACATTCAAGAAGACGAACAAATGTATCTGTATCTAGATCTAAACATATTCCTTTATTTTCAAAATTCGTCGCTTTATAGAAACCATTGAATTGGAAGGGGTTCCATATTCCACCTAGGTTAGAATGATGACGTTTGACATACCGAATGTATGCAGATTTCTTGACACAATCTCGCAACAAGCATGCCCCTGTAGCTACAGCTTTAGGTAATCATACCAAATAGTCAGATCATAAGTCTCAAGAAACCAACTGTACTGTCAATTTGAAATTTTATGTTTTCTGAATTCAGAAACTGTCGATTTTTGCCAAATTTATTCAATGCTGCAGGTTTAATTCAATTTTGACATTAGTAGATGTATGGTAATACTGCCCTTTTTTAAAGATTCTGGTGCAATATGATATATTGTAATTTACTTTATTGTTATAATAATGCATAAGCTCTTATGGCAGTCAAATATTTTGCAATAATAAGAATCTTCAATTTATTGCCACTAAATAGTGAAAAGAATTTCACGAATCGTTAACAAGAGTGCAAGATTATTATTTTTGAAATTTCATCTTCACAACTACAGAGTCACCATGGATGAGGAAAAATCTGTAATATTAAACCTCCCACATTTCGTAGAAACACCAAAACATAATGGTCTCATAATCTCATTAATAGAAGTTATGTACATGCCCTAAGCAACAATCAATAGCTTAGTCACCGAATAACCACTGCTCATCCAGGTCTACTTGGTGTAGACATCCATTAATTGTTTGATTAAGTATTGCTGGAGGGAGATTACATTTTCGTAGCAGCAGTCTTTGGTTGAAGCCTTCTTTTTAAGACAAAGCATATTTTTTGATGAATTGAGGAAATGATTGTAAAGAAGAGACGATCGATGTCGACTGTTTTCCAAAGGAGCTTCACGCGTCATGTATGGTTCCATTTCCTGAAAAGCAAAAACGTCACACAATGAAACACTTTCATAAGTGTTATTTAGGCGCTAAATTAATAGCTTCAATAAATTCATGTTTGTGGTGAGAAGGACATTCTTATCCAGTCTGAGACTGTAATAAAACCCCATAGATTGGATATCAACGATATTTTCTTATGTCTACCATACTTGCATATCCACATTTTTAAATAGGTCTGATGTGGCTTATTTTCTATTGGCTCGTGATGTCACCTGAGCAGCGTCTCAAGAGTTAACCCAAAAAAGTGTCTCCAAAGAAGATTGCCAAAGTAGACATTCTATATTGCAACTGCAGACATTTCAACTGCCCCAGAAATGAAAAACAAAATTAGTGTTCTTGCAAGAAATTGAGACCACTTCCATCCAATCTGCTGTAATCTAGATTTGTGACCATAGGGCACATACTGTATATTAATTTTCTCTTTCATGCATTTCCTTAAGGCCAAAATTACCTCGTTGTATAGCCAACGTAAATGAAACATGGTGTTCGTGTCATATTCCATTACAAGAGTTTGGATGGCTCCTGATGCATGTAATCGCTGGTTGAGAATTAGTGTCAGCAGCCTTGCAACATCTGATGTTGCAGCTATCTCGTTTCCAGACAAATGTAATTAGCCGTCTTCTGCCTTTCTAATTTTAACAAAAGCAAAGGATTAATTCGGCTCACGAATGGCAGTAATGGAGCCATTCACCCAAAGAGTACACGGGATCCTGCAACATTTAGCGGAAGTTGGGTTTATCCTCTGGCACTGGAGGATATAAGTCAATAAACCCAGTGTTAATAACGAAAAGAGGAAAATATCGCCCACTAACAGGGCTAATTGAACACTTGCTTCTTAATTGTGTGCAGTTTTGGTGAACCACTGGTAAACCCTATCGGAGAATATGATTAAATGCGTAATAACTGACAGGTTTTAGTAGGAAGGTCGATACATGACGTACACAAAAAATTTCTGGGGATTACTGACCTCATTGGAGTGCCACCTATTGATACTATTGAAAAGCTTTTGTTTACAAGAATGTTTTGCTTGTTGATGTATGGTTTTGTTTGGGTGTATGATATTTGTGCAATTTATATTGAGCGTTTTCACTATAAGATCACGTGATGGAATGTGATGCGAATTAACATTAGGTATGCGAATTTCTAAAAACTAACCATCATCCAATTTGTCACTCTTTGCAACTACCTACTTGTAGGCGTGCACTGTGTAAGATGGGGAAAAAATTATTCTCAGAGATTGCAAAAACTGCATATTTCAGAACTTCTGATTATCAGAATCAACCAATTTCTTGACGACTTGTTTGATGTTCAAAATAGTTCCAAATAGGAGCGCATAAAAGATAACATGCTGGTGATGGAAATTTTAGAAACCGTTGTCACTGACGTTGAAAGTTCTACTTTTTCAATGTTCATTCAGTATTTTTTTTTATTACTATTTATCTGCTTCTTGCATTTGGATCCAAATGTTTTGGTGTAGTAGTCACGTTCAGGGGCAATAGGTTTCCGGATAACCAATACTTTCATGTAGTTTGGAGGAAGTCATAGTGTATTTTCGTGAACCTATACTGAATACCAAGTGATCTTAAGTCATTTGAAGCATTGGAGCAAAGCTTAATTGTTATAGCTTGCGTTAATAGCGTTGAGGAAATTGTTGATATGAATTTGATGGCGAATTATATGGGATTTAAATTAGATTTGGGAACGTAAATTTGAATGCTAGCAGCATTCCCATATGTACGACTAACTTTATATGCATTTACCCGGAAAAGGTAGTTTTTATTCATTCAACGCTGTTCTATTCTGTGCTGAAGAGTTTTTTTTGGAAAAAAAACTCACCATCGTATGGTTTCGTATTTTACTTTTCTATACGTGAAACTCTTTATTCTATTAGAAAATATATCAGCATTTTAATTTCTGGATTCCATACTTTATGTAGATAACTGCGCAGAACTTAGCTCATGAAAATTAATGACAGCATTTTAGTGTACGTAAGCTTTCTAAACTTAAAAAAATTACCAAGATAAAATTTCAAGCTAGAAAGACTATATATATATATATATATATATATATATGTATATATATATATATATATATACAGTTATATATTTCTGTATGTTGTAACCGACAAAAGCATAAGTAATTTCTTCTTAGAAGCCAAAATATAGTGTACCCATAAAGTCCCTGACAATCTAAAAATAATATAAAATACAAGTAAAAAAGACAATTCTGCATGTTTTATAAAAAGCAGAATTGCAATATTTGTGTCAAATAAATAGTTTTTTACAGAGGAAATGTGCTTTGCTGTCTGTTAGCTTCTTGAAATAAGTTCTTTTACAAAAGTTTAGTCTAGAGAATCAAGATAAGTGTTTTTTCTTCTGCGAGTACTGTATATGAACTTATATAGACTTTTGCAATTTCTTGTTTTTCATACAGTATCAATAATTGATAATACCCAGGGGATGACACAAAATGTCAAGTTACTTATAATGGAAACCAACTTGTCTCAAACATTTGAGAATGAAATTACATTTATGCTGACAATTGACCTCATTAACTTTAATAATCTAGAAAAATTACCTAATTTTCTCTTCTTTGAATTCACTTTATGAATTATTTATTCTCACTTTCATTGCCTCGTGGCGTTGAGTTTTTATCTACAGTGTATACTTTTTTGTCTTAACAGTTGTATACCACAAAGGTTTTGTAAATAAGGGAACAGTATCCTGTTCTGTCAACTTTTCATATTTGGAAATTCAATCTTCGAAACTGAATCTCCGACGAATTGTTGCACACGTATTGCAGATATATTTTTTGATAGAGGCTTACTGCTGCTGATTTTATGTTGCTTTAGTTTCTCGATATGATATAATCTTGTTTTCTTGCTGCACCATGTAAAGATATAGTCACGGAAATAAGGAAATTTTATCATAGTCTTTTTGACTTTTGCAGATCAATGTCTATAATTCATGGAAGTTGAAATTATATATGTATTCTGAAATCCGATATCATTTATATGCTTCTTCTGCATGGTAATTACCTTCGAAATACGCATATCTACAAATAATTGCGTAATTTTAGCTAATATAATTAGAATGCATGAGGTTGTTGTCAATTCTGATGTGTACGGTATTGGTACTTTATACCAATGCAATTACAGAATATCATACACATTCATTAAATTATTTGAGAGGGTTTCTAATTTTTATAAATATGGTAGCCATAGACAATATGTAAGATTATACTTATTTATATATTTTTTTTTTTTTTTGGTAATTATAAATTACTTTTACAATGTAAACAAGCTTGTAAAGACATTATTAATTTTACGTTTTCGCAAATGTTGCCTAGGATCTACACTCGTCTATTTAATTATTGCAAATTTCGTATCAACACACGAGTATTTTCCTGCAATCGATGTTAAATAGGCAACCATTTCATTATTTTTATTGCTTTCGACCTTTACTCGTGGCTTTTATTTGGACAGCCCAGTTCTAAATTGTTATCTGTTTGATTTTTCAGAAAATCCTAAAAAATATTGAAATATAAAGGAATAAGAACGTATTTACTGTTCCAAAAAAAATGGACATAGTGAAATGTAGTTCATCATTTTTTTATTGTATCTCCAACGCTATTTCAAAGATATATTTTTAACAAAACAGTATGTTTTAGTGTCATCTTTCAAGTTATCTTTTATAGTCCCAATTTTCACTCGGCAATCCAGTATATATCTTGGCCTACTTTTGCTAATTATACCCAGTCTTTATGCTTAACTATGTTATATGATTTTAGTAGTTTCAAATTTGTAGTTTTATAATATTCTACTCACTTATTATGCAATTTGTTTACATTTGCAGCAACATTCCTTTCGTCGTATATTTTCATAAAATACAGTGACTTGATTTAATTACAAAAATCTTCAATGAATTTATTTACAATCGTATAATGTCATGTAACTCCAGGCATTCAGTAAAGGGATCCTTGTCTGTTGTTATAAAATCCATTGTTGAGACATCATTTCACTTTGTTAAAAAAAGTAGTTTATAATTAAATCAACTTTGTGAATTAAATTTAGAAACCAGCGTGTAAAATTGTATTTAAATGGTAAAGTGTAGACATAAAATATGGAACTCACTGAAAATACAATTATTCTTGACATAATGGCAGTTTGGGGAAATTGTCTAGGTTGAAATACGTATGGTGTACTTTAAAATCCAACATTAAATCCCAAATCTTGTATAATAGATAAACAAACAAAAAAGTCAGGCAGATTGGCCCCAGTTAATTAAATTTGCATTATTTAAGTAACCAATAAGAATCTTGTCTGAAGGTCCTCTCATGAGCCATCGACTCATTCAACAATTGGACTAAACAGTATAATGTAGTATACTACAATTTTAACCCATAAAACAAGGGTTTAAGCTAACTTGTTATAAACTGCACATTTTAATTATGCACAAGTCGAACGAAGGTTAGTAGCATACTAAGGATCCTCAGTTATCGCATTATAATGAGGGTATAATGTCCAGTTAATAGGCAGTTAGTTATAGCCCTTGTCTTTTTAGTCATTCATCAGTGTTCTTCCATTGCTCAGTTTAGCGTCTGCCTCTCTAGAAAAATTAGGTCATATACCACCTATTTACCATGGTAATAATATATGTTATGTACTACGCCCAATACGTATTACTTGTGATTGATGCTGTAAAATGGCTTTCGTACTCGAGTTAGGGCAAGGCAATGTCAACTTGAAATGACAATCCAAGGATGGCTGGCTGCTCTTGTAGCGTTTTGTCGGATCACCGAACAGATATAGATGTGCATTCACGCATACAAATCATTCCTATCTCCAGACACTAAAATGGACGATGTTCATGCACAAAGCACATGGTCTGGTTGAAATGTATCAATTTAGAAGCGTCTGTGAATACCAACAGACAGACATGCCGAATTGATATATACAGTTAGGCTCCATTAAGGGGATCTTGATTGCTAAAAAACACGTGAGCCAATTTGTTGGTTGGTCCAAGAAAATAATTTAAAATTTATCACACAAAAAAATTGTTTCGCCATCTTTTATGCGAAGAAATCTCAAGGCTTTTAAGACACAACCTTCGAGTTAAAGGTACACGAATTCCGTTAGAATTTTCGTTTAGGATATGTGTTCCAAAGACACTTTTTCGAGAGTAGTAAAGCACCCTCTGACCGTGCATCCTGTGCTCAAAATTGGTATTAATGGCTCGATCAAATATTACCAATGGCATCAACAAACAAAGCTTAATGCTGTCATGGTGGTTTTTTTTCTAGTACATTTTTGTGACTTATTTGAATTACAATTAGCATGACCATGTTATTTTTGTAAGCTTTGTACCAAGGGTTTAATGGTTAAGTCATTGGGGCATTAATGAAACAATCACTTTCTGCTAACTCTTGAGGAAACTGTTGTATGTAACAGAAGAATTAACCTCATGTAATACGCTGAATTTCTGTGACATTGGACAAAGTAGGCCCCAAAGTTCTCCACCAAATAGGAAAATAGGGGCAATGTGGGAATTTAAGGGGATTACAACCCTATCCCTTTCAATGGATAAATTTGCAAAGACACTCACAGTCAAACACTAAAAGATTAAATAAAGATAAAAATTGTTTAAAATAACTTAATAAATCAGCAAGTGGCTTCGCTTGTCATTTTTCATTTTAAAATAGCAGATTTTTTAAAATTGAATTATTATTTGAATTTTTGCACTCACGACTTGCCTATCTCATGTTGCCATCTGCTGGCAGCGTGTGCAAAATAACGGACATTTTTCAAACTTGTATATTAATTTTAAAAAATGTATTATTTCAAATTGAAAAATGACAAGCGAAGCCCCTTGCTGATCCATCAAGCCACCAAAAACAATTTTCACCCCACCCAAACCTCCCGACCCATTGAAAAGGATAGGGTTGTGATCCCTTTTAATCTTTTTAGAAACATCGTTAATAAAATCTTCAAAAAAATACATAAATGGAGTAGATTACTACATTTTAAGCAAATGGTGGAGATCTTTAAGGTGGAAATTCGTCAGGTCCCTATACTTGTCATCGGGCATGCTAACAACCCTGGCCAATTCCCCATGCACTGTTAGGATAGTATTTCTTTAATTTTAGGGTAATCTGGATGTACTGTAATATGCGTCTTAACTTTCATTTGCTCTCTGAAATCAAAATTGTGAAACTTGTGTGGAGGTGTGGCATTATGAACAAATGGCAACACTGATAAGTTGACTTAATTTTTTTATGCTAAGATGGCGTCGTGAGAAGCCTTTTGACATTTTGAGATGTATTAACATTTTCAAAAAAGGAAAATGTTGAATATGTTTACTATGTTGACGTGAACACCATTGCACTTAATTTATTCCAAGCTGTAAATTTGCGGTTATAGATTTTTAACTGCATATGCTTTTTAGTATTATAGTTTATAAAGCAAAACTATGGTTGCAACCTTGAAACTGATCATATACAGGGGATTGTTTGTCGTCCCCATCGCAGGCTTACACCAATGGTCACACCCAGGATTTCCCCCGAAATTACATGTTTTGTGAAGTTATACACACGCGCTATCAAACACCTGTATTGACATGCAACTAATTAAATTTACTTAAGGATTTACAAAAATTGGGCTGCATTATATAATTTGGAAAACTGTTTCTAAATATGATTTCATGGGGGTATTTATAATCTGCATAAATAGAAGGTAATAAAACACAAGTTGAAAGCTTAAAAGCTAAAGCTTTTATGTGAGATCGGCTGTATCGGCCGATTGCGAGTTAGACCAATGGTACAGCGACGATTCTATTGGTCCAATGTTATCTTTTGGCAATTTGGAAATTGCAGATCGACTTACCGGGTAGATTAATTAAAATATGCTATTAGGTAGGTGTCGTTTAAATGCACCGAAATGCAGACGGAAAATTAGGTGTGGAATCAAAAAACTAAAAAAAAATACGCCAGACCTTCAAAATTTTCCATTTCGATTTGGGGTTTTTAATGACCTCTCCTCATTGGTTTCTGCTAACCCACAAAGAATTGGTTATGTGACAAATTGTGTTATCTGTACAGCCCCGAGGCAAAGTTGTATGTACTGTAAGAATACCTTGATACGAGTGGTCAGTTAAAATTTTTGAAAATAGTTTTATATTTCTTTATAATACAAAATATTTGTTCCATGTGTTTAAGATTTGAAAGCAGTTTACTTTTAATTATAGTACGTGCATGTTTTCGAAGAAAAACTGCGTTTCGAATAGAAGTTTTGAATTTAAATGCCTTAAATTTAAATTTTAATATTTAGAATATTTAACAGATATATTAGATTAGATGAATATGCAGAAGGTAGACAGTGGTAGTTGTTGGGTTTTTTTCCAAAGAATTTCAAAAACCTTCTATAGAAATCATCAATATTTTCCCCATTGTAACTTTTGCGGTATTTGTTTGCTTGGACTAATTCTTTCAGTTTTCTGTACTTTTCCATTCGTGTTCCTTTTAAAGCAATCCCCTCCAACTCCCTTTTTTCTTCATGTATTTGTCAAAGGTTGAGGAAAATGTTACTTAATACAAGCTCTTTTCAAATAAATGTAATATCCAAAACCTAACTCGAAAAGATAATATTTACATTTGCACTTTCTGTCAAAGAAAATATGATAGCCACATATATTTGTAGTAGTTCAAGTAATGTTTACAAGCCATTATCTGATAAATCTCAGTACGTATTAAAAATATGTTTGCAAATATATTCTCGTAGTATTCTCAGAGGGATTTTGATCGAAACCCAATATGGTCCAACATATCTGCAATTGTTAATCTATATTTCGAATTGAAAATCGTTCGCATGATATTGTCAGCCTACTGTAATTATTGGAAAATTATATGGTTGAGATTCATTTTTCTGATAAAAGCGTACGAGGGGGGATCAAAATGTATTGCATTATCGTTTATTATTCGAAAACCAGATGTCGTGCAAAAAAAATGAAATAGCTGTTATAATAAGCAGGAAATTTGCTATTTTTTAATATAGGGCCCGAGTTTCTAGACACATTTATCCCAACGTTTGATGAGATTGTTTATATACCCCTCTCGTAAAAAGCGTTATGTTGGCCTTGCAGATATTACCGAACCACAAGTTTCACATCATCGTCTGTTCGGAATTTTTGACCACTCAAGTGTTGTTTTTGTGCAGCAGTCGGGGAACCGGGGTAAATTACCCCAAATGGAGTAAAAATGAAATTTTTTGGGGTAATAGGGTTTTTTTTCTAATATTTAAATTGCTATTTTCATTTACTATTTTCATGTAACTTTTTTTTATAAATATGTAAATGTAAATTAATTCAATAAATAATGTTTATTTAAAATTTAC
>JAQGBW010003840.1:0-15209 GCA_034698625.1 Julus scanicus | reverse complement strand
TAGGTTGGCACGCATGCGCAGATCGAGTGACGGTCAGAAAAAGACGTCGGTCGATGCATTGTGAACCAGGCATTACATTATTTTAATTAATTAATATACCGTTGTTGCAAATAATTCATGTATTTCGCATTAATTTGATTTCTAGTCAAATAGGTTCAAAATGAGCTGGAGTAAGACCAAAACACGTCATATAATAAATGGTTTTAATCGAATTGTTATGTTTTGTATCATGAGTGCATTAACATCAATTATACACAGTACTGGCAATGTGTTGAAAAACATTTTCTTTCTAATGTAGCATTTATTGATTTTAAGGCAAAATTAAGAGGATAAATGTAGTTAAGGGTTCTTTCACAGCTCTGTTTATTTTGTAATGCTATTGTCTATAATGCAGTACTGGACTAATGGGCTCTGAATTTCTTCCATATACTAGGTTAGTATAACTTGGCAGAGAATATTAGCGAATAAGTTCGATTTCTATAGTGGTTTCTCCACATATTTTTTGAAAATTGTTTTTTCGCAACAGAATGCCAATATGGCGAGAGCAACACCGCAAACCCATACGAGAAAAACAGCAGCAACTTGATTGAGTCCTAAACTGGAGCTTGTAGTTTCCACTTTACATTGCGGTTTTCGGTTTACTTTGTAAACTTCCCCCAACCTTTGCAAAATTCCGCCTTCCATTATGCGCATAATACTAAAACGAAAAAAAAAATACATATATATATTTCAAGTTGTTGCAACGATCATTTTGTTCTTATTAATTTGAATCTGCTGATTGTGAATGATTATGAACTTAATATAACTTAATAATCTGAACAAACTTATTCGAAATAGCCATGAACTTTTATTCAAAACAACAACTATTTATCCATTTTGCAATATTATTCATTTAGGATTTTTCTAAAAAAAATTAAGTGCAAAAATTTTAATAAATTTTGCGTTTAATTAATTTACTAGAAATAATCGAAACGTTTTGTGTTTTTTACAATGATTACATTATAATTTTCAAACGTTTCCCCTTTGTATTTTACATATCAAAAGTAAATTTGTTAATTTCTCTTTCTAGTTCGATCACTATAATGAGAGTGGTTTTAAGTATACATATTGGATCAGAGATACATAAGAGTGCATCAAATTAGGATTTGCAAGACCATGAGGATATTCAATTTATCAGAGCAGGTAGGAAGATTTTTCATTTAGTCTAAACTATAGAAAAAAAGCGACTTTCCTCATTGTCATCAGTCTTGAGTATGGGAAGTCCAATCTAGATGTTGCCCAAAAAAATTCGGGTAAATACTTCTTCGGTGCAAATGTGACGTTGCAACTGTGTGCAGATAAGTAGTATGTAGTTGGTCCTTCCGTTAAATAAGCATATTTTCCGGTGTACATTGCTTTAAGACCTGCTTCGAAGTTACCTCCTCGTATTCCAACAGTTCTTTTATCTGATTTGATTTTTTGCCAAACTTCTTCAAACAGTTCATCTTTTGCATACTGAAATTTAACAACGGTTTTCATCAGGTTTTTGTTCATATACATTAAAAATACGTGCAATTCCACTAACATAGCTTTTTAACTAACCTGAAATGCATCATGATGGCGTGTATTTTCGAGATATAATATCACGTATTCTTTATTTTTGATAACGTCTTCCAAATTTCTGAAAGGCACTGGAACGTCCAATGATGTCAGAAAGGAAGTAAAAACTGAGGTGTAATGAATAAATACTATCATTGTGGTCAGCAGAAGAGTGCCATAAATGATTTTAGACGGGATTCCTGGTGGGTATTCTAAAGCTGGAGATAAGTTAAAAAACAGACATGACAAATATTAAGTTAACTTATCACTTCTACCTAATTCATATAACGGTTAATGTTGTTTTATTGCAATGATTGGATTCTGGTCCCTGAATCACATTTCGATGAATCCTACCTTCTTCAAGTACCGTTCCTGATAAAATTCTGTATGTGCTAGTATGGATGTTTTTTGATGGCGTACTTGTCCAATTACTCTCTGGACTTTTGGTCATGACAATCACAATAAGGGCCCCAATTATGATAGCGCTGTTGAGTACGAGAATCCAAACTGGAAGTTCGAATGGCATTAAATAAGCTGTAGGTGGCATGATGGCTTCCAGCTGATTATAACAGATGCTCAAATGCCCTTTGGTAAGAGGCCCAGCATATCGTACCCCTTCGCGACGTGAATTGGTCATTGCTAACACATTTAGCGTTATATCAGCTTCCTGAAATAAATAATTGTATAGTTTAATGACAAGCAACTATGAGTAATTGTATACTCTGCTTGCTCAGCACCTTCACCTTTTTTTTTTATTTATTTTTATATACATATTCATTGCAGAAATTCACTCTTTTAAAAATTCATTGTTTTTGATGAAACTTGCCTTTCTGTTCAGTACTCCAACAGCGCCTGTGAATGTGCCATTGGTACCAATGCCAAAGACTGGAGGGATCTGCTTCATGGTATATCTGGACATAGTTTCATCTCGTTAATTATTCGAAGTTTGGCAAATATACATCTGTTGGAATCTTCAAAACTTGAATGACCTTATATTCAGAGTTTCCAGTACCATGTCAACCACTTCTTTGCTGTAACCTCTGACGTGCAGTTTGCCATTGTTTTGGGTTAGAATGGTGTATGGTTGATGCTGGCATACAAGAGAATGTCATTTCAAGAATTACTTTGATAAAAGACGGATTTTAGAAAATACACAATTGTGAACATTTGCTGTGGTGATGTAAGGCATGTCCGTGTACTATTGATGGATATTGTCACTAATCTGCATTTGCAAGGTTAACTAAAATTGCATTTTATTTACTTCAAATACTGCGGCTCGTGTCATCCGTCCTCTTACACGTTGTTCTCTGTCCTCTGGATTAAGACATTCAAACATGAAAATTCCCTTGTTTTCTTCCCAAGTGCCAAATTGAATGGCTTCTGTTTTTTCATTGGCATATCCATAAAACACATCAAACATATTCACTTTACTGGCGAAAGAATACGTCATCGCGATCTTTAATACAATTTATGCAGCATTTTAGACCAACTAAGATGATGCGAAACAAATATTTTTGGCAAAACATGTATTGTTTGCACACATTCATAGGTAGTGAGGTAGCAAAACTGGGCACTTGATTTCCCGCATTTTATGGAGATGTGCCATAGGCACTTGATTTCCCGCATTTTATGGAGATGTGCCATAGGCACTTGATTTCCCGCATTTTTTTGGCACTTGATTTCCCGCATTTTGTGGAGGTGTGCCATAACCTAACGTAACCTAACCTAACCTAACCACAAAAATGCCATCAATGTTAATATCCAATTCAATTTCAATTATTTGTGTCTTAGGTTAGGTTAGGTTAGGTTACGTTAGGTTAGGATAGGTTAGGTTATGGCACACCTCCATAAAATGCGGGAATTAAATCAAGTGCCCAGTTTTGCTACCCTGCAACCCCTTCATAAATTGCAAACAAAATGAGGGTGCTCATTTACATTTTTAAAGGCTATATTCTTGGTTTCTTTGAAACTAATGAAAATTTAACGGCCGATTAAGTAATTGACTTTGGTAAAACTCACTATGGAATTGTGCACGAAATTTAATGGCAAGTAATGACCAAAGAGTAAAATTTCACCCCTCGTGAGAATGATTTTAATGGAATTTTCTTTCACTTTTTTAAAGGTGATTATATACAAGCAGTGTAAGCCTCTAATAACTTACCCTACTTTCGAGAGATAAGACAATGGAGACTCCGTTTGTTATTGTATGACAATTTACATGTTGTTCCGAAACGTAATCATTGTTGAGAAATTCATTTTCCAAATGTAGAAAATCGTTTGCAAACTTAAAATAATAAAGGTATTTTTAAATTTAAATTTGTTTTTGAGCTTATTGATCCGTGCCTGTTCTTAAATGTTAGACTGAAATTTATAACTTACTTCATATGCACTCTTCGATGGAGTCAAAATCGTCACAAATGTTTGCGAAGCTATCTGTATATCTTGCAAAATGAGGGGTAGTTGTTGTGCAACTATAATCCAGGTTTGAACCCCGTTAAATAGAGCGGTCTCATTTGCCTATATTTATTATAAACATATTTATAAGTTAATTATTCTTCAGAGCATCACTGTAGAATATTAGTTTAAAAATAAGAAGTTGTGATAATATTATTTTGTTAAGTGAAGAACTAATCCCAACTCTGGAAACTAAAAACTGTGAAAAAATTTCACGTTTTTATATACTAACTGTCTTAAGAATGTTTTCGGTATTCCTCTTGTTGCAAATGATGATGAAGTTTTCATATGCTGGGTGATTTAAAATTCTTTCAGTTTCCTCTGTATCATCACCAGATACTATTTTTATGTCTAGCTGTCTAGTTTTCATGTATTTTTCGGCATGTTCGTCAATTCCTGTAATGTGTAATTAAACGAAGCTTTAGGGATAAGTTTTAAATTAAAAAAAAATTATCTTCTTAGAGAGTGGTTCAATGTAATATACTCATTAATTGATACAAATTTCAAAATTTCTAATGGAAAGGTAGAGGCATACAAAATGTTGAATACAAATTTTCTTGTTGAACATCTACAACGTAAAATCAATAATTCAAAAAAAAAAAACGGAGTGGATTTAAAGCTGTATTAAAATTCACACTTACCTGAAAATGCATCAGCAATAATTACACCATGATATCTCTGCCAGAATAGCATTACATCACCGATACTTTCCAAAATGTTGTGATAAATCATTCGCTGCAATTTGCGATATTTAGGATTTTCAGAAATATGATTGGTCCTTTCGCAATGTTTGGTCTCATCGTTAACAATGGAAATGTTTAAAAAGTTCAATTCCGATTTCATGATGGAGGAACTTCTACAGGAAGTGACTATCATACAATTGGTAGTGTTTGTTTTTAAGCAATGGCAAACTGAAACAGATATATGTAAAACATAGTCAGATAACAAATTTTCATTACTTGTAAATACCTAACGAATAGTTGAGTTACCATTCAAGTCTTGCAGTTGAAGAGCTAGAATACTTTCGGATAATAGTCCCACTAGAAGTACTAGATATTGCCTACTCTTATTCATTTTGCTTCTAATGTCGTTTTCTCTTTACATTTATGTGATGTAAAAACATTAGATTTATATGAGAATTTTTTTTTAATACGATTAAATCCTTAATAACCGAGTTGGATGCATTATGATTATCGTGCACCAATAATATGACCGTCTGCATTTTTTATTATTCAAGAAAGAAAACCGTCAAACAATCAATAGGATGAAATATATATATATATGGATTTTAACAATGGGACTTTTTTTTATAAATGTTCAGGATCTCTATACTTCTATAATTTAACGTTATCAAATGACGGATGGCCTTGGACCTTAGCACACTCCGAGCATTACATATAAAACTTGATTTTAATACGTTTAGAACCGTGGCTTAAGTTTGCATATTTTTTTTGTATTTTTATTTAACGTTTTTAAGTCACGGCCCTTAAAACTACTATAAAATTTTCGTGGTATACCTTTGACTTTTAAAGGAGCGACAAGTTTTCAATTTTCTAAATAAAATGTTATCTGTCTAGTATACTTTAACAATGAAGTACTATTATAGACGATTGTTAGCGGAAATAAGTTAGGTTAACCAGTCGTTAAACGATTTTCCATATTACTTGCGGATATCCAAATCATATGCGTGATATGAGATGATTAATTATAAAATGAATCATCGATAATTTATTAATTTATCATCCATATCAATTCGCTATTCATGCCTTCCTATACTTATATGACGATTTGGAAAATACAACTCCAATTATTCCTAACTTATGTGCCTTGCGTGCATGCATGATAATCACTTTGATTATTCATATTTTTAAGCTATTTGGTGCTGCTGTCATCGTCATAAAGTGGTTAAATGAATTATATACGGTATACAGAGTATGTCGATGCTATATAATATTAGAGAGGGCGTCAGGAACTTTTACTTCCAAACCCGAATTGTAATATCTTTCGATTACTTTGTTGTACTGTTAAATTATCCAACTTAAGTTTAAGATGACTAAAATTACATATTTCTTCAGATAAACTATCTACTGTATATACACGTATACCCCTGGTTACTACCCATTAATACACTCGTTGCTACTGTTAATTAAGTTCGCAATTTCATTAACAATGCTTGATCGACTTACTTTAAATTAAACTTGTATTTACGAATGGTTAATTAACACTGCATAAAGGAAGTGCTCATTTGTAATTACACATGGTGCTAAACCAATTAGTTAACCATTTATGAAATGCACAACCCCATGTCAAGTACCACTGTATAGATCGACTAATCAGTAAGCTATTGCGTGCACATTTTCTTTCTAATATCTTTGCTTGGACATTTTTCTTCTACATATATAATCTGTTCATCACCTGCGTGATTAATGACGGAAAATTACAGTTACGAGAATTTGTTCTAGCTGCATGCTTTCATGCCCTTGAAACGCGGCATGCAATACATTATTTGACATTTACGCTCGTTTATTGTATACACAGTTATGCAGACCCCATATTAATGTTTAAATATTTTGTTATTGAAATTATAGTGAATGTGATTCCTTGGCGTTTATTCTGAAAATGTAATATTATTAAATTATTAGAATAATAGTTTATGCCGTAAAAAGTTGGGAAAATCCAGTGGTGACGCTTAAGTTATTTATTAATCTTTAATTAGTTTGTTAAGGGGGATTACAACCTATCCCTTTCAATGGGTAAATTTTAAACGACAGTCACAACCAAACAAAAAGAGATTAGATAAAAATAAAAATTGTTTAAAATAGCTTGATGTATCAGCAAGTGCATCATATTGTTGTTTTTCACTTTGAGCTGGTAGATTTTTTTTAAATTAATAAATAAGTTTGAAAAATGTCCATTAATTTGCATTCACATGCTGCACAAGCTGGCAGCAGTCATTAATGGGACAGCCCATGCTCCAATGGAAGAATGGTCCTTGAATGGGGGGACCGTTAGGCAGGCCAGGGAATATGAGTACCTGGGAGTCCCACTGAACGGAACAAAGCATTATCTAGAGCCTATGGAGAAAAAGATTCAATTAAAGGCCAGTAGATCAGGGGGTCTACTACACAAAATTGCCTTCCAAACATACTCTCAGTATGAAGTCATCGGGGGAGGGGGGTGGGAGAGTAAATGGGGTGTGGAAGGGAGTAAGGGTTCCAGCAGCAACTTACGGTAATGATGTGATGTGTATCTCGGCCAAGAAGAACGATGAGCTGGAGATTATGCAGCAAAACAATGCAAGGGCAGCATTAGGGGCAAATAGGTTTACTGCGGTGGAAGCGCTTCAAGGCAAAATTGGGTGGTCTAGCTTTGAAGCCAGGGAGATGGTCAGCAAGCTATCCTATATGAGGTGGATGCTACTGATGAACAAGGAGCTCCCAGCAAGATAGGTGTTTAAGCTACTACGTGGCCAAGGATGGAAGTCTAAGTGGCTAAGGCGAGTCAAGAGTTTTGGTGTCAAGTTAAGCCTGGACACCTCCGTAAATGGACAGTGGGCTAAATCGGATAACAGGATAAAACGACAAGTCCAGACTTGGGAAGGGGAAATGTGGAGACGAGGGATAGAAGAGAAAAGCACTTTGGCCATTTATGCCCACAAGGCAAAAATTGAGCGAAAAAGACTATGATAACAGCCATGCAAGTGCGTTATTCTTTAGAGCGAGAGCAGGTTCGTTGGAAACCAACAAGAGACTGTCAAAGTTCCAACCAATGACGGAGATATGTAACTTGTGTGATGGAGGGGTGGATGACGTGGAGCATATCATGTGCTTTTGTCCTTTACTTGAGGACTGCCGTATCATGGGTCCCGAGTGTAACTCAGTGGAAGAATGGTTAGGATTCAAAGGGAAGGGGGACACAGAGGGCTAACGTCTGCCATTCTGCAAAACGATTGCTAAGTAGGTGGTTGTCACTTAAGCAGCAGGCTGATGATAATTTTAGGGCGGGGGAGGTAGATTTGAAGTGTAGTGCAGAAGGGTGCAGTGCAGGTAAGGAGTAGACAAAGTAGTAGTAGCAGCTCCCAGAAGGAGCATCTGTCTAAAAAGACAAAGCTACAAGATCCATCGTCATCATCATCATCATCATCAACAATTTTAAAAGTGCGGCTGTTGACATTGTACTCTACTGAATGAATCAAAGGCCATAATTGTTAAGACTAAAACAACATAAGACAACGTCATATAAAATGTAACAATAACTGAGGATTAGTGTTAATATTACATTAATTTCAAAAGTCAGGTCAAGATCTAATTTCTAATTTTCGTCTTGAAACTAAGACAATAAATCATTGAATTACTTTGACAACAAATCATTATTATACTATTGTTGCTAACAGCTCTTCACAAGAGCAGCAAATGAACAAATAAACAACAACAGCTTGCTAATTTAGTTATGAAAAGATCAAGATTGGTTTTAAAAATGTGAAATACATTATTCTCTTTTTAACGAAACTTTAATTCTTCCGAAGCTGAACCCTTCTCAATATACACTAAAACTGTTTATGGACACAAAACTTTTAGAAAACTATCCACAAGTTTTTAAATATTCATTAAAAGTGATGCACAGCACGCTGGCGAAATTTTGGTCAAAACTTGTCTGTGCTGAGTGTTATTTACTATGCAAAATGGATGATAACGAAATCTATACAGGGTGGACCAGAATTCTTGACCACCCTATTCTTTTAATACCTTCTAGTCATTAAAATTCTGTTAATGTGGTTAGGAAATCATGTGTGCTCTATCCACTGATGTTGTTAGATTTTAACTATGCCATTTGTTGATGGAAATACTCAATACAACTTGGGACCCGCAACACTTAGGGCAAAATATCAAATTAGGAAAAGGAAGAGAATAGTCTGATTGTACATAATCAATTGTTTTCATCTGCATTGGGTATTACAGTGGAGCCTTGCTATACAAACTTAATCAGTTCCATGACCCTGTTCGTATACGGAAAAGTTCGTAATTCGAATTAATTTTTCCCATTGCAATTAATGTAAATTCAAATAATGCGTTCCTTGACAATTTTTTCAAAACTATGTATTACGGCGACACACTTTCGGTTGGATGTTGCAGATTTCGTTACATACCTGCAGGGAGATTGGAATGGTAAAATCAGTGGGGCGAAATTTCTGTTGGGAGAAATTTTCCAATTGACACTTTGTGTCATTTTAAATAAACTTTTAAATTCATTTTAGGCCTAACTTTCCAAATTAGGTTTTAGGGTTATTTCGATAACCTGGGGGTTTTACAAGGGATTCTTGTAATTCCCCCCTTTAAGCAAACCACCCCTTGCAGGTGTTTGCACACTGATTTCTCCACCTTGTATAGGTAGCCGAGCCAATCCAATGCATACAGGTACTATTGGCCTGGGGCTTATTGGATATTTCCAGCCCGCTTGCTATTGGAAGGTTCGGACCTATATAGGGGGAGAACTGAGTTTTAAGAGGAGACTCAGCTCGCTCACCTGCTTTAGCAACTGTATTTTGTTTGTTGCATGCGTTCTGAGTACTGTGATACTTGAATGAGCTTTACTTCGACTCTATTGCAATTGTATTATGCAACATGCGAATTGTTATACATGTGTCAGATATTGTATTGCTTCATATCCTGTCACATAAATAAATAATGGAACTGTTCCGTTGAACTTTTAATCTGGTGTTTCTGTCATTGGATTTCTCATCATCAAAGTTTTACCTTCGTCGCTCACCGTCGTCGGAATTTGGGGGATAGCGACTTCGGTCGAAAGTCATTTTTTGTATGTGTGCAGGGAATTGGACCGTATTATGAGACTCACATTTATATGGGCTCTTATAACTCCATGGGTCCCATATTTATATGTTGACTATGATTAAAATGCAAGTGTTTATTGCATATCAGCAAAGTAAATACATAAACTAGGAAAATCAGTAATTTGAGAACAAATAAATGTGACCATCCTGGCTAGTAGATTCACCAGTCCAATACTGTGGACGATGTGAACGATTCCGATGGTAGTGGCTTTGTGAGCACGTCTGCTAGCATCTTATCTGAAGGGCAGAACGTCGGCTTGATGATGCCCTTCTCCCGTAGGTCCTTGATATGGTGGTGGCATATGCCTATATGCTATGTCCTCGGGCTTGAATAGTCATCGTTGATGAGCTTTAGACAGCACTGGTTGTCTTCTAACAGAGCAATGGGCTCTGATGTAGAGTAACCCATGTCTGCTAGAAGTCCCTGGAGCCAGAGTAGCTCTCTACAGGCAGAGAAAGCAGAGATATATTCCGCTTCTGCAGTAGACAGTGCGACCGTTGTTTGCTTTCAGCTTCCCCAGGCCGTGGAGCAGTTTACAATCTGAAAGATGAAACCACTGGTACTCTTCCGGTCGGCCCTGTCTCCGGCCCAGTCAGAGTCCACAAAACATTTCGGTGTAGTGCCACATATAGATGCCAGTCGCAGCTTCTGGTCTCGTGTGGCAGACAGGAAACATACAATTCGTTTAAGTGCTTTCCAGTCTGCTTCTGTCGGAGATTGAACGCGGCGGCTGAGGATTCCAGTAGCGAATGCAATGTCGGGTCGAGTCACCGTCGCAAGACACAGAAGAGAGCCGATCACTTGATGGTAGTGATGGTTATCTGGTAACGGCTGACTCTTTCCAGTAGATGCAAGGAAACCAACTTCCATTGCTG
The DNA here is from genome assembly GCA_034698625.1 of Julus scanicus. Lineage (NCBI taxonomy): Eukaryota > Metazoa > Arthropoda > Diplopoda > Julida > Julidae > Julus > Julus scanicus. The sequence goes on along the minus strand of JAQGBW010003840.1, from coordinate 4,453 downwards.
TCCTGGCTCCCTTACATTTGTCGAGACCATTTATCTCACACAAGGCCTTGATCTTTGGGGTCTGAGAAAGCAGGAATGACCCATCTGCCTCTCTCTCAACCTGAATTCCTAGGTACGAAGAGACGGCTCCCAGGTCCTGGAGTTCAAAATGCTGTGCAAGCTCGTTGCTGATTGAGGCAGTTGATTCTTCATCTGGTCCAGCCACGAGGAGGTCGTCGACATATAGCAGCACATAATACATTTTTCCTGCCATGTCATGTCGAACATTAAGACAGGGATCTGCGTTGCTGCGCTTGAAATGGAGCTGATGAAGCACGTCGTTCATCTTGGCATTCCAGATGCGTGCAGACTGCTTTAAGCCATAAATACTTTTCAGTGGCCGCCATACTTTATTTTAGTGGCCTCGGAAAACGAAACCGGGAGGCTGCTCCATATATAGCTACTCTTCTAAGTCACCATGGAGGTAGGCGGTGACTACATCAAGCTGCCAAACATGTAGACTGCAGGCTGCGGCCACTGCAAGTAAAGTGCGGACTGTGTCGTGCCGCACAACTGGAGCAAAGGTCTCGTCACAGTCGTACACATGATGTTGTGCAAATCCTCAAGCAACAAGTCTAGCTTTATGAGTGATAATGTTCCCGGGTATGTCTGTCTTTACTTTAAACACCCACTTGGCACTGATTACTCTCCTCACCGATGGTAGTGGAACGAGTTTCTAAACATTGTGCTTAGCAAGCAGCTGCTATTCACAACTGTTTTTCAGGATTAGGCAGCTGTAGCACTTCTTCCCAAGATACTGGCTCCACTGGCGGTTCCACACGAGAGACAAGCAGTGAAGATTTTTGTTGTCGTTCACGTATGCATTGCAAGGAGCGTATGGGTTGTGGTGGAGGTGCGCTCGGGCCAGGCGGCCATCCACGCCTCACAGCCAGAGGTTGTAATGGGTTAAGTTCACTTGGAGGTGGTATTGGCAAATGCTGCAGCACTGAAGAAGTCACCAGGACTAATTTTATCATCGAAACAGGAGCTGGTGTTGATGCTTCTGGTAGCATTTGATCTTCTTCATTAGCAGACTCAAAGACAGACTCAATGTCGTCCATAGCATGTAAGTCCACTGTTGGAGGCTTTAGACTCCGAGAGTAGTCCAACAAAGACTCTGGAAACTCTTCATCAGGTTCCCACTCTGGTGTGTTGTCATGGAAAAACTCCGGCTCAATCTTTGTGGTTGGTCCCGGATCTGTTGCGGCCCTTGTACGTGAGGTGACTTCATCTTTTACTGCAATTTCTTGAGGAAGGGAACAAGAAGGGATGCTTTCATCGTCGAGGTCTGGAGCGGCCAATGGCGATTCAATAATCTTAACCTATCGGCTTAGCCAAAGGCGTCCAGTTAAGGGGTCGAATATGCGGTAGGCTTTAGATGTATCGCTGTAGCCGACAAGTACACCCTTCTGCCCATGATCATCGAATTTTCCACTGCGCTGTGCTTCAGGGATAAGGGTGAACACACGTGACCCGAAGATGCGAAGGTGTCCGATGTTGGGCTTGTGACCTAGGAAAACCTCTAAAAGTGTCTTGTCCTCCCGGCAAGTTAAAAGTCGGTTGAGGTTGTACGCAGCCGTTGAGATTGCTTCGGCCCAAAAACGTCGATTGAGAGCCGAATCTCAAAGCATACAGCGAGTTATGTCTTGGAGTGTTCTATTCATGCGTTCAGCCACACCGTTCTGCTGTGGCATATACGGCACTGTCAGCTGGTGTGTGATGCCTTGACGTTTGAAGAAAGAGGACAAGTTTGAGTTGACTCGGGGACCGTCCAAAAAGGTTGGTCATGAGTGTGATGTACTCTTGTATCTCCCTTGCGACGTCGCTTTTCGCCTTGATGATGCTCACACTGACGAATCTTGAGTAGTTGTCAATGATGGAAACAAAGAAACGTTTACCACTCACAGATGGTGTGCGAATCGGACCAACGACATCTGAATGTAGCAGGTCAAATGGTTGTTTTGCCCTTGACGTGCTTGGCTTGAAAGGCAGCTGCACAAGCTTTGAAAGAGGTCAAGTTGTGCAGTCTGTCTGGCAGTTACATTTGGAGACTGAGGCACCATGGACCATCTTTTTCAATATTGATGCCTTGATGGTTGCAGTTTCCCGATGTCTAAAACGCCGGTGCCATTGGTGAATGCATACAGCAGCAGCGTTGGCCTGCTCCCGGGGTTCAACAGCGGGAGGCCCCAAAGTGTTTAGCATGTAAATATCTCCAGACCGTCTGCCAACAGCAAGAAGTGTACGTCGACTTTTCATGAAACGACACCTGGATTTTCCGAAAAATACATAAATTTCAACGTCGGCCAACTTCGAGATGCTGATCAAGCTCTATGTTAGTGACGGCGTGTGTAACCCGTTAACAAACGTGATGGTATGATGCTCTCCATTTGGCATAACCCCGTTGATATCGACATCTCCAATACCAATTGCTTGAAGGGCCCTGTTATCAGCGACTCGCACTGTGTCGGTTTGAAGGCGATATGTTGTAAATGCGTTACGGTTAGGCGTCATGTGTGAAGAAGCACCGGAGTCCAGCACATAGATGTCAGTGTTCGGTGTCTCCCTTGCAGGCATGCTGCTAAGAGCCCAGTTGCCTCCGACACTAGCCATAGTGCTAGCATAGCTGCCACAGGGTCCCGGAACAGACTGATTCGGATGTCCTGTTTGCTGTCTCTGTCCTGAGTGCAGATTTCTACTAGCTTCGGCATCACATTGCATAGTGCGACATTCAATGCGCAAATGTCCCTGCCGCTTGCAGTAGCTGCATTCAGGTTGATTTCCTCCAGCTGAGGTTGCTGCGGATGAGCTGCTTTCACTGCCTTTACCTCGTTGCTTCCATTTGCCACGCTTACCAGTGGTGCCTCCTGTGTTGAGGGCAACTGGTGAACCAGTCGTTGCAGGTGGTTGGGATCCGCTTTTCTTCTCCATCTGACAGGTGTACTCGTCCAGCAACCTTGACTGGAGACCCGAAACGGTGAGCTTATCCAAAGGCTGTGACTTGTAGGCTTGAATGATGCCAGAGTAAGTGTCAGGCACTCCATTGAGCAGGATGGTGACATGTTCAATAGGATCAATGTCTTTCTCCATTGCGTCACTTAGCTGCTGAGCTAGATCTTCTACCGCAGTGATAAAACTCTGCATTGTTTGCCCAGTTTGCATCCTCGACAGGTAGAATCTGCGTCTGAGATACAGCTGTGCATTTAGACCAGAACGCTCATATCTGTTCTTGAGGTAAGTCCACATCCAGCTGCAGTTGCACATCTTGTCATGGTGATAGTTAAAATTGGTACCACCAGTGTGCAAAGCTGTAGTATGGCCTGGTTATTAGCAGTCTCCCATGCTGTTGCTTCCTCAGTTGACATGTTGCTAGGCTTTGGCTGTAGAGTGTGGTAGCAGTTCAGGTGTCACAGTAGAATCCGAACCTGGCCAGACCAGGAAGACCAATTGGTCCCATCAAGGAGTGGAATCCGCTTACTTGCCTCAGTTGACATGGTTAGAATTCCAAAAATTCATCAAGAGATAAACTGGAATACAGCTTGCAGAAATCCTGGTGAATATGGTTGTTCTACTTTGCAAATGATCCTAAGTACCCTGGGCTAAGACACCCACTCAGCTAAAACTAATTTCCTAGCTGCACACTGGATAGTGTGCTGAACCCATAACCTTTGTTGACTATGATTAAAATGCAAGTGTTTATTGCATATCAGCAAAGTAAATACATAAACTATGAAAATCAGTAATTTGAGAACAAATAAATGTGACCATCCTGGCCAGTAGCTTAGTGGAGAGTGAGCTGCAACAATCAAACTGGATTGTAACAGTTGCATCAGATTGTGCAACTGTGCTGCCAAAGTTCAAATGGTATGGAGGCAAACCACATTCCTTTATGGCTTAATTGCACGTAGAGGGATGCGCAACCTTTGGCCAGGGTCAACTGCACTGGGCGGGAAAATGAAAAAAGATAAGTCTTATATTTTAATGGGTCCCTTAACTCTACAAGACATTAATTACATAATTACCATGAATTACTGCCTATAATTACTTAATGCCCTTATTATGATTTATTAATTATAGGGGAAGGTGGGGCAGAACGGGGTACATAACTTTTAAACAATTTTTAGAGGCACAGCAAAATGAGAAAATTATTGTTTTTTGCTAAAACAGCTTTATTACAATGTTAAGTTGAGAAAACACGCTATACATAAAAATTTATATTTCATATGTCTAAGGTTTTAGTACTTTTTACAGAAAATGCAACTTGCCCCATTGAGCCCCACCCATAAGGCAAGACGGGGTACTCTATTCCTTAAACAAAATTTAAAAGAAATCGACTTAAAAATAATAAAAAACTTTCAAATGTAAATTTTCGTAAAACACACACACATGAATGGCCTCCTTATCTTCACTTTCA
>JAQGBW010003839.1:0-15213 GCA_034698625.1 Julus scanicus | reverse complement strand
GTGCGTGAGGGCAACTCATAAATTAAAGGGTTGCCCATAAAGAGCAGGGACACGTTTGGCCTGTTATGGTCTCACACCCATCCTATAAATTTAGCCCACATTTCCCTCTTCCCCCCTTCCACTCCCCTCATAGACGTCCTTAATTTTGTTGAAAAGTAGGGTGTCCAGAAAGTGTATTGGAACATACAAATATCCTATAATTTTCCAAGCACACTGCCAATTCACGACATTTTTCCAGATTCGTCTGATCAACTGAAATTTCCTGACCTGGAAGGGAAATTCCTGCATAAAATTAATGTTTAACATAAAGTTTTGTATAATTCCCGACTTTCCCTAGGTTTTAAAAATTCAAGTTTACATTTGGTACTGTGGACACATTTTTTTTTTCTGGTGTCCATGTCTCCTAAAAATACCATCATTAATGGACGTACAAAATGTTTTTCCCCTCCCCCCTTACGGTTATATGGCGTCCACTTGCCAGCAAACACCCCCTACCCCCTCTTGAGGACGTTATTTATGAATGGCCCCAAAGCAGTTGTAAAACACTGTAGAATTTTTATGGGAGATAGAAAACATCTTTTATCCATTTCAAATAAAAATCCAAAATAAATTTTTGCAACACCCTGTATATATTTTATATCTAACCTAAATCTAACATACTGGAAGTTGTATTTCAGATATATTATAATTTTACACGTATTATAATTTGTTTTCATGAATTTATTCATTGAAATATGTTTAATGTCATTAATACTATGTTGCAAAATTCATCGTGGGTGTGGTTAATTTGTTACTTATGATCAATCAACATCCATTTTGTTATTTTTTACTGGAATATATTTCAAATGCATTATTCAGATTCGCCAGTCAAAATGGCAACGAACTAAATAAGAATCTCATAAATATAGTCATTTTTTTGAATCGATATGACCTAATGAAAATTACATAATTGCGTGCCAATTTTGCACGAATGAAGCTGGCAGCGGCTTAAGTACTCTGTAATTGACTTTATCGCTAACTGAATAATAAGGAAACGTGATGGGCTCAATCCCATGTGAAAAACGATAAGTACAGTGCGGCCTAGCTGGGGAAAACGGTTAATGCACTAAAGCGGACCTTCGACAATTTATATTTACAAGATTTGGTGATTTTGAAAAAATAACATTTTAATGGTGCAATTTTTAGAAATAATTTAAATTTTTACAATTTTAACACACAAATAAATAAGGTCACATGCTTCGGTTATTTCAAATAAATTTGTTTTTGTTTATCATTTCGAGAATAAAAACTCTCCTTAAACAGGGTTCCAACGTGTTTTTTAGAATGAAATTCCCTGACTTTCTAGTACAGCGGTCGGGGAACCGGGGTAAATTACCCCAAATGGAGTAAAAATAACATTTTTTTGGGGTAATAGGGAAATTTTTTTAATATTTAAATTGCTATTTCATAAACGTGTTTGTATGTTTACAAACTTGTCAACAAAATGTCAACAAAATTAATTCAATAAATAATATTTATTTAAAATTGACATTGATTGTTTTCTTTTCAGAATGGAGGGGAGGGGTAATATCGACTTACGCAAAAATATTTTAGGGTAATGGTTAAAAAAGTTCCCCGACCGCTGTTTTAGTATATATTTCCATGACTATGAAAAATTCATTTGATTTTGAAAAATAAACACTTCATTTTTTTCTTCTATGTTTTTACTTAGCAAAGATATTTACTTGAAATTATATTTGTACAAAGATTGAAATATTAACATTTGAAAACATAGTTAAATATTTTAATCTAATTTATTTTCTAATGTTTTTCAAACATTTCATAACAAGTTTATGGCAAATTATTGTCTGCATAATCTTGGTCAGAAATATCCCTAAACCAATTTGAATAATTTCGAAAATAAAAAAATCTTCTTAAAAAGTTCCAACATTTTTTATTTATAATGAAATTTCCTGACTTTCCAGGTTTTTTCAGGGCATTTTAAAAAATTTCCATGACTATTAAAAATTCACTTGATTTTGAAAAACCACTTCATTTTTTTTTTTGTTTCTACTTAGCAACGATATTTACTTGTAATAAAATGGTGCAAAAATTGAAACATTAACATTTGAAAACATAGTTAAATATATTAAACTAATTTGTTTTTCAAACATGGCTCAACAAATTTTTGGCAAATTATTGTCAACATAGTCTTGGTCAGAAATATTCCTTCACCAATTCCAGGAAAATCTCCCTGACTTTCCAGGTCTTAATTCCACGTTTTCTTCCTTAAACATCATATATGTTTTTATTTATTGTGAAACATGTTAAAAATAATGTGTTTTCAGGCCCAATATAATTTTTCCACTAGGGTAACATCCAAAGTTTCTTATCAAGTGTCGTTTTTATGATATACAGTGTTACTAGGGTCCTATTTTATAGTGACGTACTCGAATTGCCTAACATATTTTCCCGACAAGAATTTCATCGAAGAACATCATTTCTTATCAATGTCGAGCAAAACTCAGATGTCAACAACATCCCCCATCGTAATATCACAAACATTCATCTTCTTCCATGCCAAAGTTATTTCGTTGAAATTCAAACTCGCATTTCGCTAATGGGGGAGCTGTATTCTTATTTTTCCACTAGAAAGTCGTAAAGCGAATCGAAAGAATCGTGTCTGCGAATGAGACTGAATTTTGATAACAGTCCTACACGATTTGTTCCTCCACGTTTTTATATGCAGATTAAAGTTTACAATAAAGTTACAGTCCATAAAGAGCGCTCTTTCAAACAGCTAATGGATCAGCATGCAGATATGTGTGTATATTTTGAGAGAGTGAGAGTTTCCCTTAACGGGGGTGCAAACATGGCGAAGATTTATCTTTTATACAACGGGAAACCTCGAGTTTTTCGATTGGGGGTTTCCTACGCCTAACAAATTTCAGCAAAGAGCCCCTTTTTTTAATGTGAGGCCATAAACAGATGCCCCAGGGACACATAGATATGCTGTCGACCCAACAGGAATTTCAAATCATCCTTTTTTTTTTTTTTTTTTCTTCTTCCCCTCCTCCCTTGTATCTCAACAGCCTTATACTATATTTTATGCATAAGACGTGTATGGATGCTAAAATTTAAGAGAAAATATAAGACTAGTTGTGGAGATTCAATCTTAAGAATTCTCCCCTAGTACTATGTGCCATTCCTGAGACATTAGAAAAACCCCTCGTAATTAAACTTCAGAAATGCATAATGAAAAGCCATCCAGTTAATTACGATACACGAGTGGATGAGGACAAAAAAAATAGACTAGGAAACTCATCAACAAAGATTGTAAAAAAATTATAATTCTTCTTCAATAGATTTTTTTAGTCTTTGTTAATTAAATTAAAAGGTAAAAATCTAAAAATAAAAATTGCACTGGATTTCACGTGCAGGAAATTGCATTCCAAGTTTTGACATTATCCAATTTCAATATTTTTTTTTATAAAATTGTAGTCTGATAATGCAGAGCTTTTGTTATATGAGATCTTAATTAATATGAAATTAATGTCATAATGATTGAAAAAACGAAATTTTTTAAAATAACTTTTGAAATAATTAAATAATACCCTATACAAAGAATTTTTAAAAAGTATTTTCGCATCTTAGTTAATTATTTGTTTAAATACTTAATACAGTGGAACCTGTCTAAATAAATACTAATGAGACCGGTGAAAAGTATGCATTTAGACAGGTTATGCGTTTAGAAAGGTAAAATGTTAGTTTGATATTTTTTTGCAGTTCCATTGTTGATGTTTCACTTACAAAATCATTGGGGCCAATAAAAAATAATAATTATTACTTTAGAGAGGTTTATTAATTTCTGCATGGGTTCCAAGTCGAGACCGGCACATTTTATGCTTTTAAAGAGGTTATTTATTTACACAGGATGCATTAGGCAGGATCTACTGTACGAGCAATTATGGATGTAAAATTTCAGGTTTGACTGAAAAAATGTTCAATTAACCTTTTTTTTATAAAATAAACTTATAAATGTTTAAAATGACAGGAATATAATTATAGAATAGCTAAACAGAATAAAATGGGCATATTAAATTAGCGATTAGACATAAACCTTCTGTTTTTACCATGTTGTTTTCACATGTTCTACATTTAATATTGTGGGGTAATTAAAAATAATTTCTCAATTAATCTCCATTATTTTTAATATTATAGTAAACAGCATTAATCATTAAAGAATATATAACTATATGCTGTATTTGGATAAGAAAAACCTGAATTTCCGCATTAAACTTCCCTCCCCCCCCCCAAAAAAAAACCTATATGTTTAAGAAATACTATAAGTACATGCATATACAATAGGAATAAAATAATTCTTTCCATCACGCAAATGTTGCAGATAACAAATTTGTGTAATTAATTCGTGAATTATCTATATTTCAGATGTACTATCTTCGTCCAATATTAACGATGTAGATATTTACTTTATTATCCCCTTAAGACGTTGGCCATAGACAATTAAAACAGGTTGTAATTGCCGATAACATATGACAATGTACTGATAAACGTTTCTGAGAATATGTGATAAACAAGGCCGTAAATATTTGGAGGAAATCTTAGGGATGAATTCTTTTACTCCCAGAAATCCAAGAAATTTCACATTTAAATTTAAAATTCACATTTGCATTTGCATTTAAAGTGTGATTTTTCGAAGGTAAAAACGCAAATTTTGCAAAGTAAAAACGCAAATATTTTAAGATAAAGACGCACATTTACTAAGGTAAAAACGCGGATTTCTAAGTAAAAAACGCAAATTTTGTAAGATGAAAACGCAAATTTTCCAACAAGAAACGCAAACTTTTTAAGTAAAAAAAGTTCCAAGTTTTTAGTAAAAAGTGCATAAGGTAAAAACGCAATTTTCTAAGGTAAAAACGCGTTTTCCAAGCAAAAAACGCGTTTTCCAAGCAAAAACCACAAATTTTCTAAGGTAAAAGCGCAAATTTTCTAACTAAAAATCGCAAATTTTTCAAAAAGTAAACGCAAGTTTTTAATTAGACAGCGCAAATTTTCTTTCTAAGTTATAAAACATACATTTTCCAAGGTAAAATGCACATTTTTTTAATAAAAAACGCATAAGGTTTAAATCGCAATTTTCTAAGGCAAAAACGTAAATTTTCAAAGGTAAAAACACGCAATTTTGTAAGATGAAAACGCAAATTTATATTTCACCTAGGTCAATATTAATGACTCATAAACATATGGCCAAAATAGTCCGCCCCAAGATTCTGGACCCCATCCTCTTCCCCTCCCAAAAAGAAATGTGATGTCATATACGGCCCTAGTGATAAACATCCTCACTTATTCCCAAATGCATTTGCCTGCACTTTGAAAACTCCTTATTTCTAAATTTAGTAGTGATCGAAATGGAGAAAAAATCAATCACTGCAAGTACATATAAATATTTTGAGTTAATCTCTTCATTCTGCCACCGTTACCACAAAAGACATTCATCAAAGATCCTGCTGAGAATAAAAGCTTTCAAGATTTAACACGTGAAAGCGTTTAATGAAATACTTTTTTTGCAAACATCGCGAAAATTATGAAATGCGATTGTAATTCAGGAGCGTACGTACAGACACAACCCTGGGCCGAGCTTAATTTCTGAAGCAGTTTACCTCAATTAAGTCGTTAAGACGAAGTGAAAGTAAAGAAGATCCACTATAAAACACAGGAAAAAAAAAGTTGATGGCGCGAGCAAATCGGGTCACAATTAAAGCCACGGTCCTAATGCACATTCAGCTATCAATTAAATGAAATTAAGCCCAAACAGACAGCAGTTTCGTCGTCTAAGACGCTAGTTGTAACAGCGGGTCACCACCGACACCAGACGAACACTTAACAATAGAATTATAAGACTTCTCATAAGTGCCCATAGGGGGCATTCGAATGATTACCACATATAAAACCGACTGAATCACAGTCTGGTTAGGAAAGAAAAAACAACAATGTACTGGTTGCACCAAACTGAAGTTAGTAGAATGAATGATTAAGGGCTTGGCCAGTTGTTTCTTAGGGGACATTCAAAAAGAACGTCCTCAATGGGAGGAGAGGGGGAAAAAGAAGAGGGTATGGGTGGCAATTTGGTTTTTTTCTGTGATTGTAAACCATTTATGTGAACCAGCTATAAAATATTAAAGTTGGTAGCGCAGACTGTCCCACTGTGCCCCTATACTGGGGCAGGGCATGAGGTACAGTGGTCCACGTGAAATTAAGACAACTTTTACAAGAAAAAGAACACTACATTAATTAATTATGTTTAATTCGGCACCAATTTATAATTCCAAGTATAAATTACAAAAACTATTAAAATTAACCGTAATTACAGCAGCTTTCATATTTTCACTGCTTGCTTGTCCAAATGTGGTTTTTTCTGTGATTGTGAACCAATTTTACTTTAAAACATAAATTTGAACATGGTTTTTATTTGAAATTATGATTAATGAGAAAATTTGCAAATATTTTCCAAAAATATTAATTTGGGCATGCTAGGACATGTCCCACTGTACCCTTTAATGGTGTGATCCACTGTACCCCGTATAACCAATTTGATTTGCATAAGGACATACAGCTGACCACATGGCTAATTAACATAAACTTTAGTTTGAAATTATAGCTGGATATATATATGCACTCGTCAATGGTATATTGCAGCATTACTAATGTTTTATAATTACACCTAGAATAAAAATCCAATTGTGAGTTGAATAATTACTTTTGAAAAACAGAAACTTTAACTGCAAATATTTTCTTTTATACTTGTGTTAGACCGCAGAAAGTTTGGTTAATGAAAGAGTGCTGCATACAGCTTCTTTGTAAATCAAAAGCATTGGGTTAATGATAAAACCTGATTTTATAAAGACGATGTACCACTGTGCCCCGTGTCCCACTGTGCCCTGGTCTCTCTTACTTTATGAACACTTTGGTGATATGCCATACTTTCACATCACTTATAAGCTAACTTGTCACCCAAATAGTTTGATTCAGTTAACCACTGTTTGTATTTCGACAAATCTCCCTAAATTTCAATCAATAATAATATTTGTATTTCATTTTCATTGTTATTTTTGGAAAAAGTTTGGAAAAGATTAAATTAAAAGTATAATTTAAAACGAAACGAGATCGATATTATACTGCTAAAATCTATTTTTAATAACATATCCATTATTTAGTAATTTCACTGGATATAAAGATATAAAATATAACTCCGGTAAATTATAACTTCCCGTAGACTTTTCTGAGCATGAAGATAAATTTGTATTTTTTGAAATAAGTAAGATAAAAAAGAGGGCTAATAGAAGTTGAAATACGAAATAAATCTAATTTTTCTTAGAATTTTTAACGACAAATGTCATGCAAAATTCAGTTCAAAACTAGCAAATAAAACTTTCTACATTTTTTGAACTGTTTTAAGATATACCACAGATTCTCCTATTTCAGATCCACGAGAAGATGAAAGCGAAACGATACTTGTTTTGGTGTAATGTAAAGAAATCTGTTATTTTCAGAGGATTTTTTTCACAAAAAAATGGGAAATTGAAGCAGAGACCGAAGTAAATTGGAAAACCGTATGCGCAAGCCTTTAGTGCTCGCCTACTTTAAATTGACCTAAGAGAATTCATGAAAAATTCAAATCTAAATGTAAATGGAAAAATCTAAAAGCTGCCATGAACGAATATATTCTATACATATAGTAGTATAAACGTGTACATATAGACAGAAATTAAGCTATGGGGATTTTGCATGATATAAACTTAAGTCCACGTTATAGAAATTGACCGGTAGAGTCTTTGTTTTAATTGGTTTTGCTGTTTTCGTTTATTTAAACTCCCAACTGAAATTCAGAGTTTTTGAAAAAAACAAATATCATGCCACAAAACAGGGAAAAATAAATCTCTGTTTCCAAGAATATTTTATGCATTACTCTGTTACATTATGTGCGCAATTCGTAAACAAAATATGCTTTTGGCATAATTTATTATATAATATGTGACAGCAGATTAATAAGATATGAAAATGGATGTAGTCTGTTTGGTATTACTGACGAGTACACAATTCAGTGTATGCAAACTGACTTCCCATTCAGTTTTTTAAAACAAATAAAACAAAAAACTTCTAATAGTACAGTGGAACCTCGCAAAACGAGTATAATTCGTTTCGGAGTCTTACTCGTAAAGCGAAACACTCGTTAAGCGAAACAATTTTACCATATAAATTGATGTAAAATACGATAAAACGTTCCATGCCGAAAAAAATGCTCACAATTAAAAATTTTAAAAAAAAATAAAAAAAAAAAAAAAAAAAAAACGTTATGTGTAACATTTATTCAAAGAAAAATACATATATTCCTACCTACATACATTCATACCCAATTCCTTTTTACTATAGAAAACTGTCTAGAGACATTTGTTTTTGCGGTCGCTTCAAAATTTTGTAAAAATGCGACACCAAATTATCATTGAATAAATTTGTAGTGGATTCCCCTGTTTACGTCACTCGTTATGCAAAACGTTGCTCGTTAAGCGAGTCATTTTTAAAAAAAAATGATATTGCTCGTTATGCGAATTACTCATATTGCGAGGTGCTCGTTAAGCGAGGTTCCACTGTATTTATAACTTGTATTCTAAAAGTCAACCAATCATTTTAGGAGAATGCTCCTGCGTCCAAAAATAGTTGTATTTTTAAATACTTCATCATAAGTAAACGCATTAATGCTTCAGCAAGTAGACCCAGGAATAAAAATTCAACATGATAACATTAGCGAAACAATCCACCGTTGGAATTAAACCGAAAATCTTAACAAATCGATTAAGTTTTCCTATACGAATGATAAATAAAGCATTTCGTGTTGGGGGGCCAAAGCTACATGTCGCACTTTAATTGACACTCATCGATTGACGAAATAAATTATGTAGAGGAGATTGGCAACACGCACCTGAAAATTAGAGGCCGCCACAAGAACACTTTTTGCACGAACCTATTACTTACTTAGTCTACCAATTGTTCGGTAACGATTGGCGGATAAAACAATTGAAATACTCGAACATCTATTTTTATACGCTTTTCAAATAACACGGTAAAGAAAAACGAATATTTAGTACATTTTTATCATGAACTATTCGTTAATGGATATTGAAAATAAAAAAGAGAGCTTTATCCACACCAATTGCAGATACAATGGACGACAATCAATTGATGACGTCGATTTCAGACTTAAATCATATAATTAACAACAGAATAGAGTAGAATAATACACATTTTCCTAATTGAAACAATGTTTGCTAAAGTAAATTTCTTAAACAGAATCTGGAAATGAACTTGATTCACAGCAACGTCAGCATGACGACACCACGTGGGTGTCTTTATTTCCTATTATGTTAAAAATCATGGATGTGTATATTAAACTGCTTTCTTCTGAAATTAGGGGAGGCCGGGGCACAGCGGGACACAGCTAGGGCACAGCTTCTTTTTACCGGAGTTATTTTTTATATTTTTATATATCCAATGAAATTACTATATGATGGATATGTTATTAAAAATAGATCTTAGAAGTATAATATCGATCTCGTTTCGTTTTAAATTATACTTTTAATTCAATCTTTTCCAAACGTTTTCCAAAAATTTAGGGAGATTTATCGAAATACAAACAGTAGTTAACTGATTCAAACTATTTGGGTGACAAGTTAACCTATAAGTGATGTGAAAGTACTGCATATCATCAAAGTGTTCACAAAGTAAGGGAGACCGGGGCACAATGGGACACGGGGCACAGTGGTACATCGTCTTTATAAAGTCTGGTTTAATCAGCAACCCAATGCTTTTGATTTGCAAAGAAGCTGTATGCAGCACTCTTTCATTAAACAAAATTTCTGCGATCTTACACAATTAAGTATAGAATAAAATATTTGCAGTTAGTTTTTGTTCTTGAAAAGTAGTTATTCAACTCGCAATTGGATTTTTATTCTATAGGTGTAATTATAAAACATTAGTAATGCTGCAATCTTAAAGGCTGTTATTCTTTTAAAATGCTGCAAGTTAATTATTTTTCTAAAAAAAAAAAAATGAATTCCAAAAAGTGTTACCACTGTGCCCCGATCTCCCCTGCTGTTATATTTATATCCTGTCTGTATTATTTCCACACATAAGCCATAACATGTAAAAAAAATGCTAGGACAAAGAACGCATTATCTGGATTTGCATTAATTGCAATGGGAAAAATTGATTCGGTTAACGAACTTTTTAGTTCAAGAACAGGGTCGAGGAACGGATTAAGTTCGTAAATCGAGGTTTCACAGTATGTCCATTATTGGCCCATATATGAGGGCTTTAAAGTTCTGGCATCAAACCCTATTTTTCCATAGTAATATTACTTTTTAAACCCTGCATTCTTGAAAATGTGTCTATACCGTATATAAATATACGATTTTGTTTTCTATCGTTGCATATTTAATAATGCTTTAAATTGCATTGTTTGCCTAGCTCTTTAATATTATCGTTTTATAACGAGACTAACGTGTCTGACTATACGAAGAAGTTTTTTGAACCTTTCAAATTGTCAAGAGCATAGAAAAGCTAGCATTTTGCTCATTTTTTCGCCACCATGCGAGCAATTACTTTAACGTCACTTGGGATACATTTACAAATACATATGCTGCGAAGCAATTTCGTTTCTGTAATTATTAGCTTAATACATTTTCTTTTTATGATACGCCCCACTTGTCACGTTGACCGGATGAACAAAATTCACATGAAATTTAATCACGTGTTCATTTTAATTACGAATTTAGAATTTATTATATATGCTGTGACAAAGCCTGATTACAGAGATTCTTATATACATGCAGTGAAAATTTTTTAAATAATTATTGAATCGTGTCTCAGCAAGATTTTTATTCTTCTTTCAAATTTTCAGACAAACAAAATTTCTTAAACTGTCTTGCCTGTTTGAAAACATGAAATACATTTTATTTATAAATCGAAATTTATTCCAGTTTTAAGAATGATATATAATTTCAAAATTTATTTTCTGCCATCATTTCAAATTAAGATTGTTTGTTTTTTTAATGGTCGATAACATTTTGTTATTGTCGCTATTATTTTTCTGTCTATTTTTTGAAAAATAAAACAGCAAAATCGTAAATTCTCAAGAAAGTAATTCCTGCAAATTTAATGCTCAAACTTATATATATATATATATATATAATCCTAAATAATTGCTTAAACTTTTGCCTGTTTTGTTTCAAAACATGAAACACATTTCACTTACAAATCAAAATCTATTCTAGTTTTAAGAATAATATAGTATTTCAAAATTTATTTTCTGACATCATTTCTGATTAAGACTGTTGTTTCAATGGTCTAAAATTACTTATTAATTGTTGTTAATATTTCACAGTCCACATAAAAAACAAAAAAGAGTGCAAACCGTAAAATTCTCATAAGGGAAATTAATTCCTTTAAATGTAAATGCTCCAATTATTACAAAATATTTTAACGTAAATAATTGTTAAAACTGCTTTGCCTGTTCTGTTTAAAAAAATGAAATACACTTTCACTTACAAATGGAGATCTATTCCAATTTTAAGAATGAAAAATTATTCAAAAATGTATTTTCTGACATCATTTCTGTTGTTTCAATGGTCTAAAACTACTTATTTTTTGTCGTTAATATTTTTTCCGTCAACATAAAAAACAAAAAGAGTTCAAACCGTAAAATTCTCATCTGGGAAAATAATTTCTGCAAATGTAAATCATCCAAATATTATACATATCCTTTAACCAACATAATTATTTCCTTAAATAATTGCTTAAAAACTGTCTTGATGGTTACGTTTAAAAACATGATATCCATTTCATTCATAATTCAAAATATATTCCAGTTTTAACAATGATATATTATTCAAAAATGTATGTGATGCCATCATTTCTGATTAAAATTGTTGTTTCAATGGTCAATAACATTTTGTTACTGTCGCTATTATTTTGTCTGTCTATTTAAAAAAAAAAATTAAAAAAAAAAATAAATAATTGCTTAAACTTTTTCCTGTACGGTTTAAAAACATGAAACATTTCACTTGAAAATCGAAATCTATATATTCCAGTTTTAAGAATGATATATTCAAACATGTATTTTCTGACATCATTTCTAATTAAGGCTGATTAATGGTTAATTATTAATTTGATTAATGGTCTACATATGCTTAGTTAATGTTGTTAATATTTTTTTAGTCTACATATAAATGAAAAAAGGGTCCACACCGTACAATTCTCATATGGGAAAGTAATTTCTGCAAATGTAATTCTCCAACTAGTATACATACTCTTTAACCAACATAATTATTTAATTAAAAAGTCTTGATTGTTCTGTTTATAAACATGAAATCCATTTCACTCATAAATCGAAATCTATTCCAGTTTTAACAATGATATATTATTCAAAAATGTATTTGATGACATCATTTTTTATTAAGATTGTTGTTTTAATGGTCTTAGTTATCATCGCTATTATTTTTCTGTCCATTTTTTGAAAAAAAAATCCATATCGCAGAATTCTAAAATGGGGGAATAATTTCTTGAAATGCAAACGCTCAAACTAGTAATAGTGCAGAAATTATTTTGCCATATAAGAATTTTAAGTTTTGGAGCCTTTTTTGCTTTTTATGTGGACAGAAAAATTATTAATAAGTAATTTTAGACCATCAAAACAACAGCCTTAATCAGAAATGATTTTTGAAAATAAATTTTGAAATAATACTATATCATTCTTAAAACAATAGATTTGGATTTCCAGGTGAAATGTTTTTCAGGTTTTTAAAGTACCTGTTTAGGCTATTTGCAGCACTTTCATCATTTCCAATACATCTACCAATACTACAATTCCTACAATTTAAATTGTTCAACATTCCCTAACACGTAGTTAAATTGTAAAAACTTTGAAAGGTTCACCGCAGAAGCCTCACTCTCCACAGTCCACACCAATCGGAATGTGCATTAAAATCCAGCAGGTTTAGCCTTGCAAGACCAGCAAATCTTCCGAGAGAAATAAAGCTAACGACATAATTAATTTAAAAGCACAATAAAGCATTACACGGGTATCGGCCTCGAGTATAAAACAGCAGCAGCAAGAAGATCCCCCTTAATGACCCCAACCATAATAAATGCAGAATGAGTGGAACAATTTAGTAAATAGACAAACTTACCAGCAAAGTAGAGCAACAGCAAAAGCGGAAGTACAACAACACAACAGCGTCGATTTCCCGTAGGACTATGCATCGTATCACTAGTTCAGAGAAGTGATCCTTTCTCTAGGGTTTAAATGGTCCACGAATAATTACCAAATGATGGTCGGTCGTACATGTGCGAAATCCAGAGTCCTGTTTACTGGAGAAAATGCACGAATAATTTCCCGTGGGTAAGATCGTTAAATTTTAGTGGTCAACTTGATGTCCAACTGTCTACACCAGTAACACAATCAACATCCTTTAACTGCTCCAGATATCAACGTTGCCATTAAAAGTCAAAGACTTTCAAAGAAGATATAAAAAATCACGAGGAGGATTTGTGTCCAGAAACTTACGATTGCAAATCCAACAAAAATTCTAGCATTTCATCGTCGTGTCTGAAGCACTGAAAACCGTTTTTGAAGACTGAGATGATGAAGAAATCTTCACAGCTACTGCCATCAGAAGGTTGTATATTTTGAGAAATTCTCTGCAGAAATTTCCCTTTCAAACAACAAGCTGCAGTTTGGTCATTTTTGAACGTAGATGTTGATAATAGCAGTAAAGTTTTTAGTAAATTGTACAAATATCATCGTACTCGACGCACAGAAGCACAACTTCAAAAGACTTCAAAAGACGTCTCGTACTTCAAAAGACTGACAAAACTCAAGGTTAAAGTTCAAGTAGTTTTGCCACTGGAGATGTCATAACAATCGAATTCGTTGATTTTTACTGTTGGTAATGACGAATGTCTATCGATATACGATTACAGAAAAAAACAACCAAATCCACATTAGTTGTTGGACAAGTGAGTCTCGTTGTTGCACAGGTGCCAAAACATATTGGAGAGGAGAAGGAGGAGGAGGAGGATAAGTTTCTCGATCCGATATCTTCCCTCCAAATCCAGTCTCTCTCAGGTCGATGATTCCAACACTGAACACTGCCTAGAAATGGATACAAAGAGCAGCAAAGCTTAGAGGAATGTTGAGGAAGAGAGAGAGGAGAGAGAAAAGAGCTCCACACCACCAACTTGCTGTTGTGGGAATGAGCAGTTTGGCGAGTGAGCCTTTATTGGCTTTCAGCTGCTGAAAATGCGAGCACTGAGAGCGTGTAGCGAGGAATTCACGAAACTATTGAGCGTTATGTACATGATCCTGGATAAAACGGCGCATGCGCACTAAACGACGATGCGCTGACGTAGACGAAAACCATTGATTCTTTTCGTTGAAATTGCGCACGTAAAAATGGTCCAAAAAATAACATCACACCAGGAAAAAACTAAAGGAATGCAATAAAAATACATAAGCATGCTTATGTAGTCAAAGGCATTTCGATGCCACAACGCCCTAGATGAGCGTCTAGAGCATAATTCCTTTGGGGGAAGAAACAAAAAACCCCAAAAAACTCAGATCAATTTGGGTTGGCAGTAAGTATATATTTGCATACACACATTCAACGAAAACTGCGAATTTTAGCGCAGTTTATCACGAACGTTCCCTTGAAATATCACACAGCTTGATAGTATTTTTGCATCATGAACAACCAAATTATTCGCTAATTTGAAAACCTGGATTTAACGAAAATATAATCAAATATTCAGTAAGAAAATCTACAAATATGTATTGAAGTAATAAACCGGTAGGATAGGCATTTGTTGGATTAGTTTCAGTGTGGTGTACTGGCCAGTGTGTCAGTTAATTTGCTCGATGGAAAATGTGCCACCTTAAAACATTTTCATTATGTTAAAAATGTTAAGGACATCTTAATAATAGTGTCAAATATATGTATATAGGGGCCTTTCAAAAATTACGTCCTCAAGAGAGGGTGTGTTGGGGGAGGGGGAAAGGGAGGTGTATCATTTTGTCGTTTTTGATTTTGAAATGGTAGATTTTTTTTAAATTAATAAACAAGTTTGAAAAATGTCCGTTAATTTGAATTCTCGTGCTGCCAC
>JAQGBW010003838.1:0-15215 GCA_034698625.1 Julus scanicus | reverse complement strand
TCAGTGACCTCAAGCTGATGGCCAAAGTCACGGAATGGATTATGATCTTATTGAAAGCTGAATTGGATAAATTCAATCCAAATCTGTTTTCAGCTAGAATGAAATCCATTCAATGACCACGTTGGATTTTTATCAAGTTGTAAGCAAATTTGAATAAATTGGATCGGCTTTTAGCTAAAATTAGTTGTGGTGCTGCTCCAGAAAAATGTTAGGCATGCAGGGTCGGCACTGCGGGAGCGACAGTGCTCTCTCTCCCTCGCAGCATCGCGTGCAGTTTCCTATGTGCGCATGCGCACGACAGTCAAACACCACGCCGCTGGAACTGTGAAGCGCACAGCTCCATACAAAGATTTTTGGTATCTTGTTCATTTGTATCTTTCATTTTCCTTTTATTTGTATCTTTTTGGGGGTGCTGCAGTTTCACAGTGCCGCCACTGGGCGTAACTACGATTTTTGGGCACAGAAACTAATTTATTTTGAGGCCCCTTCACATGTGAGAGGGGCCATGCATTACTGAACTCCTTATACCGAAAGCAATTAAAGTTGTAAGTTTTACATAAAAAAAGAATCAACATATTTGGCGCCCAGGGTATAAAATATCCAAATTTGCTCATTTCTAGTTTATAATAATTTAATAACTTGAATAAAACATGTTTTTACTCCAGGTGTCACAAATTAGGCCAATGAGCAATGAGTGCCACTCTGTCCATAGAAGCTGGCCATCAATTTATTATTATATCTAATCTAAACCAAAAATAATTTAAAATTTATGACATTAACCCCATCTAGAAAGCGTTATATTCGCTGTGGTGGCTAAATTATAGTTAGTCTCCAGAGCATAAACAGGGTTCCCCCACAAATAAAATATTTAACTTTCCTGACTTTTCCAGGTTTTAAAATTTTTTTCCCTGACCAGATCAAACTGCAGAAAACTTGTATTTTTACTGGAGAAAAATTGCATTTTTTCTACCGAAAAATGGATTTTTCAAGAAAAATATTCTGATTTTTAATCCCGAAAATTGCAATTTTGCTGCAGAAAATTTGCATTTTTGCCACAGAAAAATCAGTTTTTTACTGCAGGAAAATCGAATTTTTATTCCCGAAAAATGCAATTTTGCATAAGAAAATTTGCATTTTTACCACAGAAAAATCAGTTTTTTACTGCAGGAAAATCGGATTTTTATTCCCGAAAAATGCCATTTTCCTGCAGAAAATTTGTATTTTTCCTGAAAAAAACTTGTATTTTTACCACAGGAAATCGGATTTTTAATCTCGTTAAAAAAGGGCTGAAATAGAACATCCAGATGCAAAAATTACCCTCACTAGTAGAAAACCTATTACGGCTAATTACTATTACCCTCATTTTGTCCAAAGTCCAGCAAATTAATTTAAGGTTTTAAAAGTTGAACAATTTTTATAGTAAATTTCCCTGACTTTTTCTCAAATATTACATTTTTTCCTGACTTTTCCAGGTCTTTTCAACTTCCCTTACTATTCCTGGTTTTCCAGGTTTTCCAGGTCAGGGGGAACCCAGATAAATCATAACACTGAAAGGATGATGTTACCAGTGAATTAATTGAAACTAAAAAATAGTTTTTTGTGAGTGGGATTCGATTTCTGGATGCCTAAAGTTCCAAAAAAAATAACGAATCAATTTCAGCAAATATAACCTGTTTTGATATCAGAGAAGGCAAATGCAGCCGAACTTCGTTCTAATTTACCTCAATATTATCACATGTCAATTCGAGTTGGTTCTGTGAAATTTGTGGCCACGAAGTTCTGATTGCTGTCAATTGCAGGTTTGCTTTAGTGCATTTTAAAAGACCATGTTGGCTGAATAATTTGCTTAAATTTTTTACTTCAAATTTAACAAGGGTTGTTTTTAAGTGCCAAGACAAACGCATAGTAAGGTCGATGATCTGGTTTTGGAAACTCTTCAGGAACTATTCTAAAAACAGTAACCGGGATTTTTTAAAAAAAAAAGCCAAAAACTTTTGATTATTGAAAGGATTTCACTTTAGAAATATGACGGATTTATTGTCGATTCTAGCTACAGAATTTGTAGTCACGCAATAAGTTGAAAACAGATTTAAATTGTTGAAATTAGTTTAAAAAAACAGAGGTGTCTCGTAGAAAAATTAGTGAGGGAGCTGCGGAATAATGCCGTGAAGCACGCCAGTCCTCACTGCGGGAGCGACAGTGCAGCTTCCTATCTGCGCATGCGCACGACAGTCAAACACTGCGCCGCTGGAGCTGTGAAACGCACAGTTCAATACGAATTTTTCTTTATCATTTTCTATTAACTGGGAGATGGCTAAAGAGTTAAATAAATTTAAGAATAAATCACATTAGAAAGAATTAAAGAAAAAAGGACTATTAAACGTAATCGATGATATTATTATTATTATTATTATTATTATTATTATTATTTATTGACATATCAAGTGATAGGGGGTGTTGCAGCTCCACAGTGCCTATGCACGAGCATTTGTGACACCTGGAGTAAAAACATGTTTTATTCGTGTCCTTAAATGGTACATGTACAGTAGATAAAGTCCAAAACATTCACATTTTCTCAACACTCAGCTGCAATGTGAGAATTTAAAAGCCAAAATCTGGGCTTTTTCAGAATACAGATACCGGCTGTACCGATTCATCGGAATCCGCCAAATTTACTGGGATGTTAATTTCAACTGTCATTTGCACGATATTCGTCTTGAAAACCGCGGAATAATTTGCGTTTTATTGAGACTGCATTCGTTAAGAAACTTGTTGACATCTTACGAATTTGTAGGAATAATTATGCGCAACATAAGATAAGAAGAAGACGCTCGCTTCCCTTCGACGATAAGCGCACTCGGTGAATTATTCATCGAACGCATTCGACAGAAGCCGCAAAATATGTATAATTATCGGAAAAGTTGATAATATTAGAAATTAAATGCGGATTCTCCTTAATATTTACATTAAAACGTACGTCGCGTATTATGTCTAATACGAACGCGCCGTTATCGCAGCCTCGACCTCACCGCATCCGCCTGTTGATTGTACCTTACCGAAATGCTCGATTAGTAAAACACGTTGTGCGGAGAGAAGTTTTTATCAACTTCAGACGCAGCCACCAAAACTTCGAACGGAGTATCTCAAATTCAGCGCCGCAACTTTCATCATAAACCATTTCCAAAAACTTCAACTCAATACTACAGTCAGCGAACATATGCCATATGGTACGTGGGATTGTACTTATTTTCAGGAGATTAATCCTACAAAAAAGTCAACTTCATCATAAATAGAAGCTAATATGGGATAGAGTACGTGGGAGTGTAAATGGTTATCCATCTTAAGCTTCAATTCTTTAGACGTTTATTTTACGAGCGACCCTCGGCAGATAAAGACATCACTAAATATTGAAAGTTCGATGATAAGTGCTTGGAAATTTTACCGTGACAATCTTCCGAGACATTTTGCACCGTGAAATGACACAACTCGCGACACGATTGATAAGGACCACTGGGGCGTGAAGACATCCAAGGCCATAGATGATGAACAGGAGGAGGACCAACTAGTTCGAAGTATAATTTGGGGGAAATCCAAAGGCACATATCGCTGACATTGCATGGAATTTATCAGTTTGGCTCCTAATTCCTCCCATATCAAACCTTGATCCTCAAAAAGGAGTTGCCAAGATGCATGTGCGGAAAATGTTCCGTCTCATGTTTACCACCTTTAAAAGTTGAAATTGTGGGATATAATTCCCACTTTTAATCAATTATAATCCTTAAACCTTCGTAGAATTGAATTTTTTATTCATTTGATACGCCCGATGTTGCGAGCAGCCAATTCATTAGATTATAATAAAACGCTCGCGTTTTTATATACAAAAAAAGTTGATTTTGAGATTTACCCCAAATCTCGAATGGATAACAGTCTCAATCTAGACGTATTCCTTCAATTGCTGCATAGTTTCCACATCTACATTTTGCAGAAGTTCTTCAAACGTCGCTTGTCCGACAACTGTTTGCAGCTGTTGAAGTTGTGAGCGCAGATATCCTCGTAGCTCCACGCAGTGCACGGGATCCGTCAACGAAAACTACACAGCGAGTAATTAAAAAATGTTAACCTGGAACAACGATCCAACATTTGCTATACTTAGAATTCATTTTATACCCCGGCTTACCCGTTTTTTTCTTTTGTTGTGTTCATTTTCGTTATTTTCGTTATTTTCATCTACGATCTCGCTTTCTGTCAACATCAAAGAGCTAAAAAAATTTAAAGAAAACATTTTTTTAAAGAATGTGGACAAGGAATTCGGGGAAGTAGCGTAACTCTTTGGGTTAAATACAAACATCTTGCATAACTATAAGAACATTACTTAAAAATAGAGCGGAAGACAAGAAATCCACTTACTCCACATGATCGCCATTATCATCTTTTCTCATAATGTCGTGCAAAACCTCCACAATACCCAAAAGAATTCCGCAGAATCGGTCAGATATAATGCTGGAAGTTAATCATACGCAAACATAAATTTGGGACTGTTTTAACATATGCTGGCATCTAAAGTTATTAAAATGATAAAATTCTTGAATAGTTATTTTACCTCGCTGGGTTCGCCAAGAGACAACCGAGAGCCAAACCTAACATCTTTCGCCGTTTCATGTGAGTCACGAGAGCCATCCTGTCTAACCATATATCGAGTAATGCACCGAACAGTGCCTCCGGCTAACAGAATAAGAAAAGCAATTAAAATAGGTTTGTATTATTAACATTTTCAGTATTTCAATTTCAGAAACTAAATACGACGGCCAAATTATAGCAACCGAGTAAAAAAACAGGATATACCGTTTTATTGCTTTGTTGGGCTAATCCGTTTATGACGTTGAAAACACAACTTAGGTCATTGATTACTGTTCTTGCTACGACTGAAAGATACATGGACATGACCATCGGATATTCCTAAAAAAAATGCAAAAATTAGATTTACTAGATCAAGAGCGGCTTTTAACGAGCGATACGTTAGACTGCTTCGGGCAAAGGCTTACCTGGCCTTCGATGACAGAACGATAAACGTAGGGCAATACTGGCTGACAAATTTGCGGCCCATCGCTCGGAAATACCTTGAGAATAGCTTCTAACAGCTGTGGGAAAGAACAATTGAGCACTCCACAAAGATACTTTACGAAAATATGTTCGTCGTCTATTAATTTACCCTCATAATTAAGATAATTCCTTCCGCCCTCAAATCGAGAACTAAAACTCTGCAGGACTCCATGATATTCGGCAATATGCTCTACAATAAACAATAACGAACATTTAAATTGTAAAATTGATTAAGTAACGTCAAAAAGCATGACATGGCGTAAAAACATGTCGACAAGATCTGGCAGACTGGTGGATATATGAAATATATTCATATCGTTAAGTTTTCAGCATCAAATATCACTTGCCTCTTTTATGTCCGACGGTGAGATAATCAGATAAGCAGAAATAATGTGGAAGCACGTCCTCAGACTTTCTGAACCAAGCTCTATCATAAAAAAGTTATTTAAGGAAACAATTCAAACGTACAAATATGATAAACAAACCGTTCATAGATTTTAATACGTACCGATGAGAGGCAAAATGTTCGGAAAAAGATGAAGAACATCGCGCGAAAGAGACCTCGCATTTTCCAACATGGCTAGCCACAGTTCCAAGCCATCTTCGAGTAAATAAACGTGTGGATCTTGCGTCACATCCGTGCTCAAACGAATAACAGGGACCAAAAAAGGATACAGCTGTTCGCTAAGATAGCCCATTCCCTACAAAGAGCATAAGGAATAAATCCCAAGGTACAGAATGATAATTACGGATTTGAACGATCTCTAATTAACAAACCTTGACTAAATGAACCAGAGTTGCTAAAATCGCGCATCGCAACATGTTGTGTTCTGCCGATTCGTCCCACAACAAACGCAAATAGTGAGCCAGTTCGGGAGCATGAGGCAGAATGGCACATCCGACTCTTTCCACGATGAATGACAGTACATGCAAGATGTGCATCTAAAATAATTAAACTATTTAAATGCATGATCGGCATTTCATTGGCGGCATCTAATTAAACAGATTTAAAAACAAAAAATGGGAAAAGATAGAAACAAAAACAACGTATCACTCACTTTTGTGTCGCTGCCAGAAACTTGTTTTAAAAGTTGAAAAAGTAAACCAAAACCCATTTCTAAATACTGGTATTAGAAGGAAAAAATCTTTATCGAATAAGCAGCATTATAACAAATTAAACAATTTTCATACACATTTAGAGCGTCTCTCAATTTAAAAAAGAAGTTTAGATAACGATAACATACCGGAAGAAACTGCTCGGTGTTAAACTCAAAATCGTCAACTGGTGCGGAAACAATTAAGAAAATATTCTCGACAATCTTTTTGCGACTTTTCATTTGCAAATTCTTCGTATAGACAAAAACTCAAAGGATATAAATTTTCAACGTTTCTGCAGCCGTAATTCGAACCACGATATCTTCTTCCGGCATTAACAATGAAAGAATGCTTTTGTAGAGGGTGGGACGCAAATCCGAAGAGAACTTCACGGGTACCCACTGACCGATTAACCAAATTACTCGTCGTCGAATAACCTTGTATCTGAAACAGCGAAATTAAATACTCACTTTCATTTGGAAAAACATTAGTAAATGAATAATTAACGTAACATTTTAAAAGAAAATTTACCCTGGAGCTTTACACGTCACTTCCTTGATCAAAGAGGATCGAAACCATTGGTCGAAATCGACTAGATCGAACAAGTCGAAGGCTGACAATCCGATGACGTTGTATACTACACAGTTGCAGAAACAAACGAGTGAGTACACGAGCAAAGAATAAATCGACGATTTGATCGTGAAATGCTAAAATAAAAGATGCGTCTTACTTGCTTCTCTGAGCAAAAGTTGTTTGGGATCTGATATTTGAGTAGCAGCTTCGTTCTCATGCATTAACCTCAGAAGATATGGCGTGAGCGACTCGCGGAATTCATGAAAAATGGAAACAAAAAGCACTTCTGCGCAGACCTTAAAAAACACAATTTGACAAAGGTTATTATGAAAAATAAAAATCACCAGTAGTAACTGTAGTGTTTAACATACCCTTAGATTGTACTTCCACGATTCACCTTTTTCTTCAATAGCTAATGATAATAAATGTATGTTAAAGCCAAATAAATCAAACGACACGTTATTAGCTTACTAAAAAACTGTTTTCCGCGAAGTAATTGTTGTATTACATTCTGAATTAAACGATGCATTTTAAAAATTACCAAATGCTTCCGGATCCTCTTCCCACATTTGCAAATCGCCATTCGTTAGTAAAAAATAGTGAGAAATCAGTCGATCGCAGATTTTCTCAAGAACACTAGGCGTAAAAAATTCGTTCTTTATCGTATGAGCTTCTATCGTTGCCGGATCTCGGGTTTCTGACAAAAATTTTTTTTAAAAAGTCAGTTAGTATTTGAGAAATAAAAGTATTTTAACACGACGAAAATTGCCTATTATTGAACGTTGTGTATTATATTATACTATTTTAAATTTCTTACCTTCAAACGTCTTTGCTGGTCGATATTCGACACACACTAATACACCTTTAATAAGGTTAAGACACTGCACAACGAACCTTTCGAAGAGTAAACCTGAAAAACAATCGCATCGTTAAAAAATCCACATCGCCAACGTCAATCCGGAATTGAGCCACAAACGAGTACCTTCATTTTTGCATTGAATGATGTGGGCAAATGTAAATTCTAGAGTTCGCCGGATAAGTTTAATGAACGAAAATGGATGATGATCTAAAGTATCTACAAGCTTTTAAAATATTACAAACACTAGAGTTAGACATGGTTAAATTTTGAGAGCTACGAGCCTAATTTGTATCGGCATCATCATACTCACAATTTTCGTCAATAAAATAATGTATTTTTCTATCGTTACAATGATTTGATTGTTGAGAAACTGCTGCCCTAAAAAGATGGAAATATATTGTATATTTTAGTGACGTTCAAAACTAAGATTATGGCAAAATAAAACATCTCTTATTTCAACTTACTGCAATCTAACATCAATTCCATTTGTTCAAAAGTGACGGAAAGAAAAAAATCCACGTTGCCAACTTTATGTGGTTCTTTGAAACCGTCCACGACGAGTTTGCGAAGAATTTTAAGGGATAACAGAGCTTTAATTAACGATGAATTTTCACAATAATTTTCACGGCTGGCTCGTTGAAAAAAACTTTTAGTGTAACCAATCCAAAGGTTCAAAACAAAATTAAAAATGTTTGAGGAAATCTAACAATATCGAGAAATGAGAAAGATCCGAGAACCACAATTAACATACGTTGATAGAGTATCTATTTATAGTAACGCACTTGACACATTTTAGTAAGACAGTCAAGTCAATCACACGCACCTCTTGGAATGAATGCCGATCGCCAGCCAAACGTTTCGAAGCCAAGGATTTGATGACTTGGTTTAAAAAGAGAAGCGCCCTGTGCTGAACGACATCATCGGCACTTTCGGCAGCTTTGAAAATTGATGGCAGTAATTCTGGCCAATGGTGCGGGCAATCGAATCGTGCAATTTTAGCAATTACAACAGCTAGCTGATTAGCAATCTGGAAATAGTTTTAAAGATTATGAACACTAGTGTCCTCATTAAACAGAGCTAAAGCAATGTAGAAAAGTGTCCTACTTGATTGCTGGGCTCGTTGAAGTTGCATAACAACTTCTGTTTCAGATTTACTCGCTCCTCTTCCTGGATAAAGCTGCGCAACATTAACAAATGCATTATTTTATAAATTAAGACTGCATCAAATGCATTAATAAGCATACCTAGGAGTTTTCTTTCGCCAATAACGATCAATACCATTTTTAATGTAAATGGCAGCTTGCCATCTTGCTTCCAAATTAATATTGTGGTCCAGCACAATAACCTTAAAAATAAAAATAAAATCAGTATAGAAATTGGAAGGAAAGACAGCATAGCGTGCACATGGAATGGCTGCAAATTCAGATAACTGCATATCAAGATTAACAGTAGTAAATGACAACCTAAATTCAACATACTAGCTGCTCCCAGGGACAGGCATGTTATTTAAACTGTTAATTAAACTTAAAAGTTTGTTTTGTAAAGCGTCCATAATTTAATGAGAGATTCCCGTATGTTTGGCTTTGACCTTATGAGAATAAACATATGTATACTCACACGTGGTTTTGCAACTTTTACATACCATTAGAACAGAGTGAAATCCTGGAACACTTTCATAATGCCTTAACTTTTCTTCAGCTTGTTTTAAAATTTCCGGATTTTGCATGGAAACCTGAGTTAGTAATTTCAGTATTTCGTTTCTGCCATCGCACGAATCCATGTTTACAGAAACTGCACTACAATACTTTGATATTTCTTTCTCGTAACTTGAAATCTGTGA
Source organism: Julus scanicus (assembly GCA_034698625.1). Lineage (NCBI taxonomy): Eukaryota > Metazoa > Arthropoda > Diplopoda > Julida > Julidae > Julus > Julus scanicus. The sequence goes on along the minus strand of JAQGBW010003838.1, from coordinate 5,748 downwards.
ATAAACTCGCTGAAATGTTGTCTGTACGGAAAATATCGGGGCGCATGCGCGATACAACCAATTTCGTTCCTTTACAAGGCTCCGTAATCAGTGTGAAAGCATGATCTATAGATGCTGAAAGAACAACTGAAGCTAAGGCGCTTTTGCTAATAGAGCGTTGTGATGGACACCATGAAAGGCACGCTCATAAACGGCCATAGTTAATCTCGTGTGCTGCGGACGGAGTTTTTAGGAAAGTCCCGGGAAAAAACCGTGTTTGGACTTGTAGGTGCCATATACAGATTCCACAAATTCAATCGAAATTTATTTAGAATAATACTGGCAAAACCAAATAAAATGGCAAACTCCTCACACCTTACTTAAATTATATCGATTGATATAACCAAATATCTTAAAAGGGAAGTCCAAATAATTCCAATGAATGATCAAATAGTTGAACATTTGTCAAAAGATAATAAATATATCAGTACAAAGGGGTTATTTATTAAAAAGACTATGAGACTCAGCTCATCACGTCTTATTTACATCGGAATTAATAAATGTATGTGAAAACAAAGCACTAAATTCAATCAAAGCTTGACTATATATCAGTATTTCATTTATTATGCTTAAAATTAAATGTATAACAATTTCATCTCGCTATCTTATAATAAACAAAGATAAATTTATTTCAAATAACAAAATAATGTCGTTATCTCGCAATTATAAATGATAGTTTCTTTAAAATTAAACACTTTTAAAAATTACGAATTAAATTCTAAACATTTTGAAAAATTAAGTATTAATCGAGTCATAATATTTCAACCAAATTGATAATGTAGATAGAGAGATTTCACATTTCAAAGGAATATAATGATAATGTTATATCTACCAAATTTCAGCTTCACACAAATATTAAGGGTCTTTATTAAATTTCGTTAAATTTATATGTGCGCATGCGTACAATATGAATCACTTCTTCATTTGTACTACAAAAAAAAAAACAACATAAAAACAAAAATACAAGTGCAACCTTTTAAGGATAAGACATGTTTATTTTAATATTAATACATTTGTTTACATGATATTTTTTTACAATGCTGCATGATTAATGATACTTTCGTAGATATGTGGAATAATAGAAAAAAACATTTAGTACACAATTATAGTTCATGAATCTGAAACATAAAAGAAATGAGAACACTAAACGTATAAATACTGCACATAAAAAAAGATAAAGTACAATTGTTTTGAATTGATTTGTTTACGCGAAAGAAACATTAATACAGCCAGAAATATTGTGGCTATAATTTATATCAGTGACAAATGTATGAATTTAAAACTGCAATGTTTAGCAAAGCAATTTACAATAAGAATTAAATCTGTACAACTAGCGTGCTGTAGTGCTTGAGGTTAAACTTTAAAAATACGAAAATTCAAGATGGATTTTTGCTTTGAAATGTCGTTTTCCAATAGTTACATAAAGAATCCAAATTATAGCTTTAAGCTCTAGCTAATTATCTTGATTTCCCATTGGCTCTCGTGAAACTACTGAATCCAAGCTTGGGAACTCTGTATTTCTAAAACAAACTTAAAAGTAATTAATAACATATATACAAAAATGTCAAAAACATATATGCAACCAAGTGATAAGAAAGACGTTTTAAAAGTGATAAAAAGGAGTTTTAAAAGTGATAAAAAGTTGTTTTGAAAGTGATAAAAAGGAGTTTTAAAAGTGATAAAAAGTTGTTTTAAAAGTGATAAAAAGGAGTTTTAAATTTTAAAAGTAGTTATCATCAGCCATGTAGATATGTATTTCAGTTAAAGGATCCACACGGCCAATGTGGAATAAGTTGGATTAACAGTGAAATAAATTTTCTGTGAATTCTTTCATCCTAGCTGATTTTTACGACATTGTACAATGTAAAGGCTTTATAGGACTCGGCCCGTCTTGCCTATATTTTTTTTGTTATTGTTTTAGTGTTTCATTTTGAATATGAGTTTGTGTTGATTAATTTATTTACTTTTTTTTTCTTCCTCTCCTTACCTTTCAGTTATCTGGCCAATCTTCATTTTCCTTTATATATTTTGTATTTTATTTGTCTGTTTTATTTTTATTTTATTTTTTGTTTTTGTTTGTTTTTGTTGTTAGTTGTTTTATGGTATTAAATTGGATTTTTCTAATCTTTTTTCTTCAGTTCTCTGTATTACTTTACCTTAGTCTTGTTTCTTTTGTTATGCTATGTTCATTTTCTTTTATTGTTCTTCTGTTTTCTTCTTTCTTCTAATTAACATTTGGCTACTATACCTTTCCGATGTGTTGGTTTTCTTTTTTCTTCTTCTCTTTTTCTTGTCCAGAACTTACCACCACTCCTGGTTTTCGTTGAGATCTTCACACTATATTGTCATGTCAATGCGATCGGTAAAAGCATTCAACTCCAGGGGCCTGATGCGTGTGAATTGGTACAGCTCCAACTTCACCAGATGCGGCATGTTCACCAGTGTATGTATGCAACAGCTACATGGCGGGTGGTCCGACCGCTCTATAGTTGCAAACATAATGAGGTGTCAAAGATTGCGGAAATAAGTCATTAGAGCGGTGAGGGTTTGGCTGTACAGGTGCTGTAAATGAACTTCAAAGGATGGCTGAAAGACCAAGTCAACGAGATCCTTGATGTGCAAAAAGAGATTTAAAATGCCGCCAGCCGTGCGGCCCCATGACGTAATTTAAATAAAAAAACGTTGACAGTAAAACCTGGTGTTGAGAGCCAGATCTAGCCCGATAGTATTTATCAGGACCCTGATCATGATAGTAAAAGGTCTCCAGGTATGAACCTGTCATTACTTACCTGCAGCCATCAGGGACATGAATCTTCTTTTGACTATTAACGCGATCAACCGAGAAGAATTTAGGAACTCCATTTTGATTTTCAGGGTTTCGACTTCGGGCACACGCAGAAAGCGCGTCACAACTCGAAGATTGAAAACTCGCGACCAGTTTTCAGTTTGCAAATCCCATTAGATACCAAGACTTTTGGCACAAGGTCGGGATGGCCCTTACGCACAATGACTGTAATCTCCTGCCAAGAAGCGGCGGCAGACGGCGGATACGTGTACCAGATCTTCCGGACACAGGTACAGGAAAATGAGGCTTAGGACCTCCGGGGAAAAGAACTCAACGTTCATGGTGTTCATCAATGTTTCGAAAATGCACTCGACAACACTGTGAACCTCCTTTTTGTTGCACATGAAATGTACACAGTAGTGTGGCGTGGTAAGGGTGCTCCCGTTAAGACCTCGATGGGGTCCTTTTCCAAATAAAAAAAGGGAAAGTTCAACGGGATTGATTAATTGAAAGCAATTAATACACTTACCTGTTTATCCAGGAGCAGAACCTTCCTTCACCATAGATGTCCTTTGGGGCACTTTTTGAACACCCTGTTCGTCCCTACCATTCTGAATGGAAGGAAGAGATTCGAACCTAAAATGAAACTGGAACAGGAAACAATAATTAATTAAGTTAAATTGATATTGTCATGGTGTTGCAACTATGATGGTGGGAGGGACCAGTTGTTGAAAATTACTAGGCGGGAAAAGGAATTTCCACGGATGAACACGTTTCATTGAGGTTACCCTTGAATATTCTAAATTTATTATACAATCCAAATATTCGGGACATTTTATTGTATGCGACTAATAGGTTCCTTCACTTAATTGATGACAGTTATAGCATTCATTTACGCACATTCCCCGAGTGGCATAACGATTCCATTCAAACCAGTACCATATACAGTCAGAAAATAATGCCATATAGTATAGGGGTCGTAGGTACCCAGTCATTTCAGGAGAATGCTCCAAAGTCAGTAGCGACTTAGACATCATAGTTAAATTGAATTTTTACTAAATCTGGACTTTCGCCAGGAAGGCCATTTCATCGTCTAATTGCATGCAAAAAGAACGACTAATAGTAAGGGAGACCGGGGCACAGTGGTCCAAAGCATTTATAAAATCCGGTTTTAGCAGTTTTTTAGTTGATTTTTAACTTTGGCCTATTACTGCAACACGAGGGCTAAACATCAACGCCTAGAGATGGGCTTTCAACACCTACCTGGGAATTTAGCCTACGAGGGGGGACTTCCACCCCCTCTCGAGGGATCTTTGATGAGCAAAAATCAACACGGGACCTCAGTTTAAACTCTTATCCATGAAATTCCCTTCGACCTCGACCTGGGAGCGAACTCAGCATCTTAGGATCGAGAGGCAAGCACTCTTCTCACTCGACCGCCAGGTTATAGCAGTAACTGAATTAATGCGTGTGATAAATGCAAGGAAGCCATATGCATCACTCTTTCATTAAACAATGTCTGCCATCTAACACAAGCATAGAAGAAGCGATTTACCTTTTTAAGTTTTTGAGCTTGAGAAGTAAATATTCAACTCGCAATTGGAGTTTTATTCTAGGTGTAATTATAAAACACTAATATTGCTGAAATATACCATTGACGAGTGTATATATCCAGCTATAATTTTAAACTGAAGTTTATGTTTAATAAGCAACGTGGTCAGCTGTAGTAAAGCCTACCACACACTATAGCGTTTGCGTGCATCGCGTTGCGTTGCGCAATGCGATGTGACATCACTGCGATGCGTGAAGCATACACACTGGTGCGTACAAAACGCGCCTACTCCAAGTGCAACATGCCTCGGTGAAAGCCGTCATCTTGGAGAACGCAAGCTCGGATCTTCGAGCTTTTGCGTTGCGTCGCGTGTCCCTCGCGTTGCGTCAGATGCGTTTTGGCGCGTTTTTCTTGCGTTAACGCATACGCAGCACCACGCAACACGCAAAAACAGACACAAACGCAGTAGTGTGATTCCGGCTTTAGACGCACCTTAATTTTTAAGCAATTTTAAAAAAAATAGTATACATGCATGACACACCTGAATTTTAGAGGCAATTTTTTGAAGAAAAAAATGCGTCTTATAGTCCGTAAAATATGGCATAATGTAGAAGAAACAATCACATAATTTCAAAATGACTAAATCTGCTTAATTCTACAGGTAGTATCGATGATGTTTAAAAAATATTTGACCCCAAATTCCCCCTACTGAAAGGGGATAATGGAAGATAGATGGAAGGACAAGGGGCCACTTAGCGATGCACGTGGGGGATTAAGAGAGGGGAGCTGGCGCAACATCTGCCAAGAGATGAATGGGTCCCTGTGTAAGGAATGGGCTGGTAAAATCAAAGGCGGAGTTGCTAAGAGGACACGGCAATAGGGGTCTGTGTATTGAGGAGAAGTGCCTATTTATAGGTGGAGAGGGACAACGGGTAGTCAGTTAGTTGGAAAAGTTTGGTGAGGTGGAAGCAAGAATACACCACGGTCCCGTCCACCACGAACCAGTACAGTATTCTCGGCTAGGAGGCCTCTCTATATCTAAGCTCTGTAAGAAAACGAAAGCAAATGCCTGCATAGTGCAGAAGGAAAAGGGTCTGGCGATTCACGTGGAAAATTGTTAAAATAAACTGAATTGGTACTTACCGAAGTGGTGTCCGGGACGAGGAGATTTCGTTATCCGATTTTCTTCGCAGGTCGAGGATCCGATGATCCGTTCGTTGCGTCCACCAGGACTCCACATCTCTCGGAAACTAAAAAAAAGAGTGTACAGGCTCCCACACACTGTCACGTTTTCGTTAACGGGGTTTGAAACCCTATCCTTTTCAATGGGAAAATTTGCATCGACACTCACAGTCAAACAAAAAGAGATTAA
>JAQGBW010003837.1:0-15222 GCA_034698625.1 Julus scanicus | reverse complement strand
GGGTTGTTTGTTTTTTGTGACAATTGTGACCAAGGGATGGGGAGAATTGTGACTAAGGGGTGGGGGGTGTTTAAAAAGAGGCAAAAAAGTGTGATATAATTTATGGATCACCCCTTAGGTGCCCTATACTACTCTCGTAACAAGATAACAGAAATGATAGGACTTACTGCAAGTTGCTTTCAGGCGTTGGCAGATCCCCAATGGTGGTGAGGGTGAGCGTTGACCAGTAGAGGGACGCTAGGTACTTTCTGGTAAGAGGCGCATAGTCACCGCTGGGCTTCGGGTAAACCCATTCACCCACGAAGCCCTCGGCCTCGGAGAGCAAGAAGTAGAAGCATCCGAACCAATGGGCCAGAAGCAGAAGGATGTGAATAAGGTTAACCACTCGCCACAGGTTGGGGTAAAGGGTCCTTGACTCCACCATGTAGTAGTAGTTATAGGATCTGTACACCTTGAGGAAGCGCGGAAAGCGGAGCAGCGGTGCCGGACGCGACACGTAGAGGCGCAAGAGATCCAACGGGAACAGACTGGACATATCCAACAGAAAGGCCCTGGAGTGAACATAGTGTTTGGCCAGCTTTCGACTGTTGTACACGATGAGACCTTGCTCAAGGTAGCCGGTGCGGAGCTGGAAGACCACATCCAACAGGAAGAGCACATCGCACAAGGCGTCCGCGGTGTTCCACAATGCCGGCTCGCGGTTCTGGAGCTCTGGGAAGGCCTGGCGCACGATCAGCGTCCAGCAGTTGTAGAGGACGCAGCCGGTGATGACAGTCAGCCACCAGAAGTAGATGTTCTCGTCTGGGTTGATGACAGTGCGGCGCTGATTCCGCTGCCGGCGACGGGCGTCTTGGGCGGCTATGTCCCTGGGACAGCCGTCACCGTCGTCATCGTCATCCGACACCTCGGCTGTCTGCCGCGTGGAGAACCTCTTCAGGAAGGAGTCCTCACGCTTTAGAGGCGGCTTCTTGTCTCGTACCGCTGATGTCACGGCACCCGTCAGCTGGACGGTGGTGCGCAGCTTCATCCATCTTTGCGTCCCACGAGACCTGCGGACACAGCGACAGCGGTTGAGAAGGGGACAGCGGTTGAGGAGAGGACAGCGGAAGATTAAGGTAGATGGAAGGCTGGTCGGAGCGGTGCCAGTGACAGACTCTGGGTCGCCACTGCTGCCGCTCAGACTCTTGCTGGGTGACTCCTCTGGAGACAGGCTGGTGGGTGTCAGGAATTCCATCACAACAATAGGTCAAGGTCAGGGGCCGGTGGTACTATTGGGCTATTTTATCTGAAGGGAAATGTTCCCACCCACAGAGTCTGGGAATTTCAATTTTGGTAATAAGGTTGGCCACTTGGTCTAGGAATGTGTGGTAATGGGTGTTGTGGACACAATGTCTGAAAGGTATAAATTCTCACGCCACAGTGTCTGGGACTTACAAGACAACTTTTCACTAGTTCTAATTGGTTTCTATACATCATGGGAAAGTGAAGGACTGTGGTGCCAGATAGTCGCCACTGAGTCTAGTAATGTGGTTTGTGGCAAACTGGTTTTTAAAGAGGTGTGGGTTTAGATTGTGCCAATTAACCACAATGTCTGAAGTGCACAAATTCTCACGCCACAGTGTCTGTGACCCTGAGACAACCTGAAAATTGTGGTCAGGTTTCTGTTGGCTGGCTGTCAGGATTGATAACCACACTGTCTGAAACAAATTCTTCTCATGGCTCAGGATCTAGGACCTGCAAACCGACTTTTCACTAGTCCTAACTTGTTTCTACATTGCGGGGGAAGTTGAAGGTTGTGGTAAAGATGTTTGTGGTCAGGGTTTGGTTGGTTTCTTGTCAGGTTGGATAACCACAATGTCTGAAAGACAAAATCGCCTCGCGTCTAAGGGTCTAGGACCCGCACATCAACTTTCCACTAATCCTGATGGGTTTCTATGTCGCGGAAAAGCGAAAGATTGCGGTAAGGAAGTTTGTGGAGTGTGGTTGTCAGGCTTAATGGGCACAATGTCTGAAAGTGTGTGGGACCCGCACGTCAACATTTATCCAAATATAACGAGTTTCTGCATCGCGTTGAGGCAAATTGTATCCGAACAAGCCGCGACAGGTCCTCGCGAGCTTCGACTAGTATCCGTCACACCCAAACTGTTCTGACATGTCTCTAAGATTTCATCCCAGATATTGGTTTGAAATTCTTTCAGATTCTTGGCTACATATCTCAGTTTAATTTACGCTGTTAACTCTTATCAATAACTCCGCTCTGATGCACAAACATCAACACGAAGATGCATCATGTAGCGAGTGGGACCTCTCAACGCCGTAAAATCTGCAGTTATAAATTTCAGCGTTGCAATTTTTTACATGCCCTTAAAAGAGGTGAGTGACAGGCCTGGCTTGTTTGCTCAAATTGTACAGCGGTATATGAGGCCCTTATTTTCCTCGAATGTGCCGCTTCTCCCCCTCCTCGTACTCCGCAAGTTAAATCTTATGAAAAGTATCGGAATATATTGAAGAAAAATGTTTTTCCCTCTTTCAGTCTTGTTTATGACTCGCCCTCATCTCCTCTAATGTAGCTAGAGGCACAGCACCGGGAATCATTCGCATCATAAATCCGATGGAAAGTTGTTCGCGTACGTTCCGTATCTCACGCATGTGTGACCGTTATTTTTTTCTCGATTCCGATATGGTTTTTAGACGCTCGGGAGGATCTTGCGGAGTAAACCCCTTTTTTGCTAGGCAGTGATGTGACCCTTGTTGATGAACAAATCTTTTGTCTTTCATCTTTTTAGATATGGTCTCTTTTGTCGCTTGAGAACTAAGGACTAATTCTCATCCGAACCTGCATATCCTTTCCTTAAATGTACTGATCTTCAGACCTACATGCCCTTTGACTAATGGTCTCCTCTGCTCCTCTACAATTTCATTTGTTTTTAAAAGATTCTTAAATGAAACCACAAACTTTCACCACAAACATTTTGTAACTCACCGCCTTAAACTCACGTCTTAAACCTCATCAGAAACAGATTTGGTCTGAAACATTTTCGGACAGTTTTCTGACCGCAAAATAGTTTTTCTGACCCCGGATAATTATTTTCCTTCTACCAACATGTTTCAATGACCACAGTCAAATTTTTGTAACCACAAACCAGTTTCTCAAACCGCAAACAGGTTTTTCAAATGGCAAACCAGTTTCTCAAACCACAAAAAGGTTTCTCAAACTGCAAACAAATTTCTCTGACCACAAATATGTTTAGTTTTTCCAGATGCCAGTCTTCCTACATGTGGCACAAATGGCTTTACTGGAAACCCGTTCGCCATATCGTAAACCAAGAGTTTGTTCCTGGCAAACATGGTATCCTCACCGGAAACATGTTCATCCTCACCGCAAACTTTTCTTGTTTTTTCTTCGCATGGCAGCACCGATTTTTTGTCAATTTGTGTCCACCATCAGCCATCATTTAATCACTTTCACGGTTTGATGAACACTGAAATAAATTGCGTAACAATGGATGTTTTTATGTTTTTTTTGTTGGCGCTTCACCAAATAGATGATTATCAGAAACACTCATCGCTCCTGATGACTTTTTACGATGGATTTGGGAATGTAGGCGATGAAATTACATCGTGACAGCATTTACAACAAATGGTTCATTTTGTGACATTTTCACATCTAACAAACTTTAATTGGATTGCTGATATTTATTGCAAATAAGATAAGATTTCAGCTAAAATGTTTAGAAAAATTTGGTAGATTATATGTTTGCAAACATTTTTGAAATGTTTCTAGAACACTAGCGCGTGATCTTGAGTTTGGAACAAAAGAGGTTTTCGACCCCAATTTTCCAACAATTTCGTCTTTTTTCACCGGAATTTTTGCCAATTTTGTGCCTTAAACGCGGGTCTCTTCCGTTACATTTCGCCTGCATTTCGCTCATAGTTTCTCTTAGTTTCCTCGCAGTTAATCGACTCTGACATCCATTAGCAATTCTCAGCCCAAATCGCTAATCAAACCGAAAAGTCGTAAATAACGTCGTAACAAATGTTCCTCTCTGACGCCATTTAATTGATCCGGTGGAACGTTTTTCATGCGAATAGTCCTCCTTTAATTGAAAATGAATTCTGCCTGCAAGCATTCGATGTTTTAGTTGTCTGTTTATTATAAAACAAAACATTTTCTCCTCTGGCTGCTACCCACATGTACAGTTTCTTCTCTTTTATCTTCATGCTTATTTCCTGTTACATGTTTTTTCAATTTCATTATTGTTTTCATTTTAACTTTTTTTCGATGATAGTTGTTATTAATTTTTTGTCCAAACTATAAACAAAAATATGAAATCAAATATGAGAGCTCAAGGAAATTTATTCATATAAAAATGTTTGTTATTTAGGGAAAAAATATCATATATGATTTGCGATTTGCAGATTTATACTTTGATTTGCAAATATTTTCCACATTACTCATAAATTTCTAAGTAAAACTTTCATGTTTACCATCTTTCTATCGATTTATAAAAATCATGAATTTTTTTATTTTTTTTTTAGTTTTATGTTTTGCATTTATGTTTAATTCAGTTTGAAAATGATCCACAAATCTCTAATCCGTGTATGATATTTTTTCATGAACGAATTTCATACATTTTCAATTTCTCCATCAGTTTATTTAAATATTGAATTTTAGATTTTGTTTTGTATTTTGCATTTAATTGAGTTTAAAATAATTGATTTCTTTTAGATTTATCGTTCAATTTAATGAAAATGCATTTTTACTTACGTTTTTCAAATATAATGAAAAGAAAATATTATTATATCTTTTTTTAGAGTAGTTTTGACAAAAAGTTGATTACAAATTAGTCTTTGGAAGGAAAATGGCAGCTTCCATATTTATTTATTTAAAATTAATTTGCATATGTATATAACATTCCATGGTTAGGATGTCACTATTCCTAACTTTACAACGAATAACTTGGCCATTCGTCACTGGCTAGAATCAATCACGCGCCGACATTCCAAAGCGTGACAACCTTGAAACGTCGCGTGGTTTCATTCCACGCTGCACTTCGAAACAGATGGCCGCCTTTGCATTTTTCGGATTATCATCCAGATTTTTTCATTTAAAACACGTTAGAAATGCCCTAGATTTTCGTTTTTAGTGACTAAATGTTTAATATTTTCACGTTGTTACTTTACAAGTACTTGGACGATAAAGTCAACACCATGTTTTTCCATATTTTCGACTGTTAAAAGCCACAAAAGGAGAAAACCGTAAGTCCCGGTCTTCACCAAAAATCAAATATTTCTATATTTAGTTTTATGTGTTGGATACAAATCCAATTTCCGCAATTTCCGACCTATAAACAGGCTTTTGGTGTTGCCACAGAAGATTTCATTAGACTAATGTTTCGACGATGACGACTGTTAAAGTAGACGATCGCTTTCAATTCATCATGGCTCTCGATTCTGATTCAAAGCCACCTCACAAGTGGATTTGTGCCATTGTTATGAAAGACAAAAGATGTGGATGCTTTTGGAAATTAAGGCCAGTCTTGCGTTTTCTTGTTTTAGATACTGTGGGTTAAAATAGGGGTTTAAACAGATGTTATAGTTCTATGTAGTTATTTAGTAACACGTCTGGTGTTTTTGTACCTTGCATACAATTTTTTCTAGCATGGATAATGCTTTTGTAAAAAACTCAAGCACAATCTAGTACTTTTGTACCATGTTCAGGCACAATCTAGTACTTTTGTACCATACTCGGGTACAATCAAGTACTTTTGTACCATACTCGGGCACAACCTAGTAATTTTGTGCCGTATTCAGGCACAATCTAGTACTTTTGTACCATACTCGGGCACTATTTAGTACTTTTGTACCATACTCGGGCACAATCTAGTAATTTTGTACCGTATTCAGGCACAATCTAGTACTTTTGTACCATACTCGGGCACTATTTAGTACTTTTGTACCATACTCGCGGGCACAATCTAGTACTTTTGTGTCATGATTTTACTATTCCTTTACTATCATGAAAGCGCTTTTGTAACATACTCAAGCACAATGTATAGTACTTTAAGCCCATACTCGGGCACAATCTGGTACTTTGTACCATGTATAACATTTTTGCTATCATAGCTAGTACTTTTGTACTACATATATTTAATTGAAATCTAGTACTTTTGTACCATGTTAAAGTAAAATCTACTAATTTAGTACTTTGTTAATGTACAACCTAGTACTTTAGTATCATATTAAAGTGAAATCTAGTACTTTTGTACCATGGCTAGAACCTTCTAATTATCTGGAGTGCGTTAAATAAGTCTTGTGGCTCATCTGTTAGAGGCCAACTTTTTTTTTTGCTTACTGCATCTACCACATCCACCTTACAAAGAAATAGGGCATTTAGGGGTATGATTTTTGTGGTCCTTCAGACTATTTCATTGGCTTCATTTTGTTTGCTTAGCACTTCCACCACACCCACCTTCCTGATACAAGGGGAAAGAAAGGATTTTTAGTGACCTCAAGGCCAACCTTACTTCCTATGTTAAGGATCTTTACTGAGATAGTTTAACTTGTTTGTTTAGCATTTCCACCATATGTGTGAGTGGAAAGGTAAAGAGGGGGCATTTAAGCATCTCAAGGTCAACCTTCCATCAACCATTTAGGACGAAAGGTCCTTTAGGGGTCTCAAGGTCAACCTTCCATCAACCATTTAGGACGAAAGGTCCTTTAGGGGTCTCAAGGTCAACCTTACCTCGTTGAAGACGACATGTATTTGTTGTGGATAGTCGGCGGGTAAAACGTCAACCTGTTCTGCGTTGAGGTTAAATGCTGCGGTTGTGGCTGACACGGACTAGGATACACTTGCACTGCGCTAACGGACGTATTGCGGCTGAGGATTGGGTAGTTGGAATGCTGACCAAAGGGCTGCACACGTTGGGTGCGTTTGGTAATGGCCGCGCAGGACGTAGGACCATCGTCGTCATCTGAAGATTTCGAAGGGCACTTGTGTTCCGCTTCAATATGAACGGGAGCTGGCGAGGATGTTGCGGACGATGAGATGACCACGCAACTGTCCACCATGGCGGACGAATGGCCATTGAAAGGGCCCAATGCTATCGACTGGTGGCGCCGCAGATATGGTCATCACAACAGGTCCGATCCATGATATCACTGTTTTCTGGAATGTGGAAAAATGAAAGATTAGTTGTTTTTTTGCAGTCATTACTCAGATGGAAGAATGTTTGGATTTACGTTACAAGATTGTCAGAATGTGTTTCAAGTCTAGGACCTTTGTTATCAAATCTTTAAACATAGGAGTGATAGGACCTTTATTGAAGGATCCTCAAACTTAGAACCTGTATTGCCGGATCCTGAAACCACAGAACATGTCCATCAGATATCTTTGTACAATGCCCGAAGTGATTTTTGAGCAATGGCCCTTTGCTAGTGGTTACAATTACTGTCACAACTGGAAACCTTTCTTGGACCAGGCATTGTAAACAAATTGTCATTGTATCAAGTCCGGGCACATATGGACATACAAATAGATTGTCCTATGGTCAGTTATGGCTTGTCATCACTCTTGGATTTCAATAAAGTGGATTCATTTATCCTTACTTTATTGATGTGATATGGCCCCACACGAAGTCATTTTGGGATTAAAAATTTTTCCTGCCAACATTCAAGGATTGATCATTTATGGGTAGCATAAAATTATTGTTCCCCATTGCAATATCAAAATGAGCTGCCATGTTGTTTCTCACTTCATAAATCTAAAAAATCCACCGCATTTCCCACGATGGTAATACATGGTTAGGACCACGCAGTATGTTACACTAGCAGACGGTCCCTTGTCATATGCATAACTCAACCGACGGCAAAGTAACACGTTTGCGGTCACTCAAGGCTTTGAAAAGCCACAAATCCAGCGAGAAACAACCCTTCAGCATGTTCTCCATGACCACTTTTCAATGTAAGTGCCCTTAAGTGTTGCCGTTGCAAACGACCCCTGGCGAGCAGTTGAGCTATCCAACGATGGTTGGATCAGAGAGGCCATAACTCTGAACAGAACATCGTCATGGGACTTCCCTCTCAGCAATTCTTTTTGAATATTGATTCTTTGGATTAAAGTTATTGTCTCTGTTGATCACTGGGCAAACACGGGATGCCGGAAATTGCATTCCGTTTTCATGGATTCAGCAATTTATGGCAGAGGTATTGCGGTCCCAGCGACTGGTTCTGCTTTAAGTCTCCGCGATATGCTAGAATCCCTATTGTTTTTTGGTTAGGACCACATGAGCATGTTTTCACTCAGGCAGAAAGGGTGAATGTATTTCTTCTGGTTAACATACATCTTGCCCTTATGTATGTCTTTTTAGGGCATTATGCCTATTAACTCCAACAAACAACAACAACAACAACAACAACTTGGTCTTCTATATGCCTTTTCAAATAAGCCTTTTTTAACAAACCTCTATACCTCTTCCTTTTCCCCTCTTGGAGGGTAGCTCCAAACTACCCTCGAGGAAACATCTTGCTACCCTTGAGGGTAACTTGTAAGTACCCACGAGGATTGACAACTATTTCTACTTACCTCCTCTTTCCCGCTTTGTTGACTTATGTACTTTTTCCCACTGAGATGCCTCATTAGATTAAATTTGGATATCAAATGGATTTAATGGAATCTGATGCTCCCAGCGGGATGTTTTCATCCATGCTGATGTGCGGAGTTGGTTGCGTTGGCTCGCAATTAAACCTGGTACCTAAGCAACTTCTGATGAATTTTATCTGCAGTGTTACGCCTACATTTATTTTAACTAAGTATCCAATTTAGTTTACTCTAAAAATTGGGTAATTTGGCATCTCGTGCCATCCTTACGGCATCTCATTTTCGACTAGGCAGCTAGTGAGTGAAATTAATTTTTCCCTTTTATGGTTTTAAATTTCAGAAAAATCTTAACTAGGTTTTCAATAGAGGTTTGGTCGCCATTTTGAATTGGGGAACTGAAAGCCCTTAACTCCCTCATCGTTTGTCGTATTTAACCAATATTATTTCAAAGATATAGGACACTTTATTATAAAGCAACTCATGGATTTAAACCTCTAGCCTATCTCAAGTAGTTTCCAAGTTACGGATAATTAATCCCAGTGCCTAAGATTTCAGCCATTTTGAATTGGGAAACTAAAAAACCTACAACTCCCAAATGGCTAGTCATATACAACTAAGACTTTTTATAAGATGTGGGATGTATAAGCATGAAGTAACAACTCTCTAAAGCCTCTTGCTTATCTCAAGTAGTTTCAGGGTTATGAATGATCAACGATGCCAGATGGCCGCCATGTTGAATTGGGAAACGAAAGACAAACTTCCAATTGGTTAGTCACATATAACCAAGATTTGTGTAAGCCGTTGGGCACATAAGCACGAATCTAATACTCCAGTACACCACTAGCCCATCTTAAATAGTTTCAGAGGTATGACTCGTAATTACAGCCATTTTGAATTGGGAAACTAATAGACCAATAACTACAACAATGTTAGTCTTATTTAACCACAATTTTGTACATGACGTAGGGCACATAATCACGAAACAACACTTCACTTACACCATTGTCTAACATAAGTAGTTTTCGATTCACGAGCCTTTAAGTGGCTGAACAGCCGCCATTTTGAATTGGGACATTTCGTGAAAATCGATAAAAGCCGCTGATTGAATTAATCTCGCACGTATCAGTCGATCAAAGGGCCTTTATGAACAGGCAGTGGGGTCAGCTGACCCACTTAGCCCATTGAAAAAGACCGTTCCTTTTGTGGAATTCCTTCCTCTGACGTCATCCGTGCTTTCGGTAAACACTTGACCCGTGCCATTTTGAAGGAAAAGCCTTTTTGGGAAAGTGGATCACGTGCGGCAGATGTTCCAAAGGGCGGAAAATGCATAAAGTAGATAAAACATAAATTACGATATTCATGAACGCCACATCAAATATTCATAAAGCATCAAAAATGCCATTACATTATATGCGAACATTGAATGGCGGCCATCTTGATAGTTATGTTTTGCATCAAAATGGTATTTATTCAACTCAAGCATGATGCTCCATTCAAAACCACTGAATTTGTTTATTTAGAAGGAAACGTGTGGGAGTTATAGGACTTTTCACATCCCAATTCAAAATGGCGGTCATCTGGCATCTTTGATGACTCGTAGCTCTGAAACTACTTCAGATTGGATAGTGGTGTAAGTGAGTATTTCTTTCGTGCTTCTATGCCCTAAGTCTTACAAAAAATCTTGGTTATATATGACTAACCATTTGGGAGTTATAGGACTTTTAGAATCCCAATTAAAAATGGCGGTCATCATTAAAGTTAATCGACCATTAAGCGGGGAAAGAAAAGATTTTTATTCGGTAGTTTATAACGCCAATTAATGATTTGGACGCGAAATTTTTTAATTTCACCTGACCTTAACCGCCGATTAAACTCAATTATCCATCGTAACGGAAGGTTAAACTTAATCGGCCATTAATTTTGCAGATAATCCTGTTTGTGATGGTTAATATTCGGTCATTAGTTGGTGGTTGGAGTCGTACGGATGTTAACTGTACTCCACCTTAATCCCGGATTACATTTAATTGTCCATCTTAACTGCTCGTTAAAGTTAATTGGTCATTAATTGTGACAACAATAGTTAGGTGAGTATTTAATCGATTTTTACTAACACCCGATTAGTTGTTATAGTTAAATAGTAGTCGATTACAGTTCTTGTTAATCGTATATCTTAACAGCCGATTAACCTTTATCGGCCATTAATTTTGAAGATAATTAAGTTTGCCATTGTTAGTATTCGCTCATTGGTTACTCTTATTGGTGTTTCGAGTCGTACAGTTGTTACTATACTCTACCTTATTCCCCGATTAAACTTAATCGTCCATCTTAACGGCTCGTTAAAGTTAATCTGTCATTAATCTTGAAGACAATAGAGTTAGGGGAGAATTGAATCGAATGTTAGCACCACCTGATTAACTGTTATAGTTAAACAGTAGTCGATAACTGCTCTCCTTAATCCCCGCTTAAACTTAATCGTCCATCTTAACGGCTCGTTAAAGTTAATCGGTCATTAATCTTGAAGACAATCGAGTTAGTAGAGATCCGTATTCGCTGTTAATTCGTTCATTAGCAACTCCGTTTAGCTAATAGTTTTGATGACGGATGCTAACCGTCGATTAACTTTAATCGGAGATTAACAATTTGTATAAAGAATAGATTAAAAAAGTTGCTTACCGGAGCTGCCGTTTTTCCTCTGCCGTTATTCCTCTTCGATCCCTCGGCAGCTGGGATGGCGTTTCTTCGGGCGCCACCGTCGCCATGCGAACGCAACGGACGAATGACAAAAGAGGAGGAAAAAGAGGAAAACAGAACGAGGAGGAGGAAGGGCGCATGCGCATCAGGAACGGGCGTCGTCATGGAGACGAAGGAGGCTGAGGGCCGAGAAACGACGGAAGAGGAGTCTGGCGGAGGAAAAAGGAAGAAAAGGAGTAGGTAGAGGAGGAGGAAGAGGATGAGAAAAATGGATGAGAAAGAATTTGGAAAGTGTAAGGAAAAAAGAAAAAGGAGGAAGAAGGAGAAGGGAAAAGGAAAAGCATGAACAAGATAAATAAAAAAGAGGATGAGGAGGAAGACACATATAGGGAAAAGTTGATAGGATAAGAGAGGAAGAAGGAATAACTAAGGAGGAGTTTGGAAAGACAAGGGGAAAAGGGGAAAAGGAAGACACATTAAGGAAAAAGTTGATGAGATAAGAGATGAGTAAAACGGATGAGAAGAATGAGGAGGAGGAGGAGGATGATGAGGAAAATTAATAAGGAGTAATTTGGAAAGAGAAGGAAAAAGGAAAAGCATGAAGAAAATAAATGAAGAGGAGGAGGAGGAAGACACATAGGAAAAAGTTGAGACTATAAGAGATGAGGAGGAAGAAGGAATAACTAAGAAGGAGGAGTTTGGGAAAAAGGGGGAAATGAGGAAAAGGAAGACGCATTTAGGGAAAAGTTGAGAAGAGTAGTAAAACGGAGGAGGACACATATAGGGAAAAGTTGAGAGGAAGAAGGAATAACTAAGGAGGAGGAGTTTGGGAAAAAGGGGAAAATGAGGAAAAGGAAGACGCATATAGGGAGAAGATGAGTTAAACGGAGGAGGAGGAGGAGGAGAAGGAGGAGGAGGAGGAGGACACGTATAGGGAAAAGTTGAGAGGATAAGAGAGGAAGAAGGAATAACTAAGGAGGAGGAGTTTGGGAAAAAGGAGAAAATGAGGAAAAGGAAGACGCATATAGAGAAAAGTTGAGAAGATGAGTTAAACGGAGGAGGAGGACACATATAGGGAAAAGTTGAGAGGATAAGAGAGGAAGAAGGAATAACTAAGGAGGAAGAGTTTGGGAAAAAAGGGAAAATGAGGAAAAGGAAGACGCATATAGGGAAAAGTTGAGGAGATGAGTAAAACGGAAGAGGAGGACACATAGGGAAAAGTTGAGGAGATAAGTAAAACGGATGAGAAGAATGATAAAAAAAACGTTCTTAAAAAGCACGCGAGGCGATGACGTCATTGAGATCCAATATGGCGGCCTCGGGCGAGCGCCAGATATGCATTCTTTTTCAAGCGGAAAAGTTAAAATATCTCGACGCCGGTTCGTTGTATCGAAAGTTTTTTTTTAAGATGTTTGAAAGTTAAACCGGCGCCACCTTTATATAAAAAAATACAATATACGATTGTGTGTTTATCACATCCTCCTTAAAAATGTATGTTTTAAATCTTTCTTATGTTTTTTTTTATTTTGTGGTCTTCGGCGTTAAATCATTTTAGCAACGTTGGAAATCTTTTTTGGATTCCCAAATCCTCTTTTTTTGGTGTTAAAATTAAATATAAAAATAGGGTCTCTGTAAAAGGGAAAATTATCTGCGAACGCAGACGTTAATCTCTAAAAGCCAGACCTTAATTAGATTTAGACGCGCTTTTGAAGAAGACAAGGAGGAAAATTAAGCAAGAAAAACAAGGATGGAGGTTAAGTAAATAAGCCCACAGGACCTAAAATCGATTGTCTACGTGTGGCACCACCATCGCTTCTTTTAGTGCCCTTTGGTGAAGATGACACTTGTATCCTGTGCCCCTGGGGTCCTGTAGCAAAACGAGAAAAAGCATGGCTTCACTTTTCGTCTTGAATTCCTGTTGACTCGTATTGAACATCCATGCTTTAAAAGTGAAGCAAAGCAGTCTTTTCTACTTTATCTTGACTTTTTGATGTACTGTTCGTTAAGTTATTTAGGGAGGGACGGCAAAATATTTTTAGTAATGTTTTAATGTTCTTAATTATAAATTTTTGGTCTATTTTTTTTTAAAAATCTTTAAAATACGAAATCTAGATTTCAAGTAGGCCTACATCTACATCATATACTTCAATAAAATACATTTTTGTACTATTTTTATGTGCAAAGGAAAAACAAAAACAAGAAAAGCAATCAGCATATAAAATTAGTTAACAAAGATACAAACAACACAAGTGCAAAACCGAAGAAGATTCTTCTTGGGACTCTTGTCTTCAATGTCGACAAATAGTCTGAAAGACAGTCAAAACAGCCAAAAAAATTAAATATACGTTTTTTTCAACATGTTTTAACACGTCAACAAAAGTGGCTCATTGGGCTGTATATGAATTTACCATTTTGTGAAGCATTAGGCCATATTTTCACGTGGATGAATTATTTAGTGATGCAATGGGCCACTATTTGACATAAAACCCAGCATCGGACCAATACCGTCAATGTGCCTATGACTATGACTACTATGACTATGACTTGTAGCATTCCCTTTGAGACGGGCACTCACTAGGAGTCGCTACGGTGTGCCACCCTGCGCTTATCCCGAGTCTCGCACATGACCGCCAGATGGCGACCTATGCATGTCATCAGTGCCAAAAAGCTTAAAAAGGGGTTTCAAATAAAAATCGTTATTTTTTATCGTATTTTTTTCGTGTTTTTTCATGGAAAAAACGTGTCGATGTCAATCGAATCATCGACCGCATTGCAGATTGAATCAGAAAGGCGAATAAACAAGAAAAAAATACCAAAAAGGCCTAAGACAAGCAGAAATATGAATATAAAAGGATGGATGAGGAGGGGATGAAGGGGTTAAAGGGGTCAAAGGTTAAGCGGGTTCAAGGGATGTAGGGAGTAAGGACCCTTTCTCCTTATCTCAACTCCTCCCATATCTAAGTTGCGTTAACCCCGCGCAAATGTAATTGCACGATGATGGTAAAAATCGATAAAGTATATATTTGTCTGTGACATGTGGAGAAGATTGGGTTGACCCAGAAAACAAAAAGGATAAAAAGAGGGGGTTGGGAGGAAGAAATATCAAGACGAAGAAGGGTGATAACGAAATATCACCAAAAATATAAAAACATAATAACTGTCGTAAAATAAGAGAAAACTGAGTGAACAAAAAAAAGGAAAAACAAGAAAGACAAAAAGATGAAAATAGGAGAGAAAAACAGGATAAAAGCATTGAACAAAGATACCGATGATGAAAAAAGGGGGAGAAATATTCATACTAGGTGTTTTGAGTATGGAAAAAGATGGTTTAAAAGTAATTGAAATTCGGGGAAAACTAAAAGAGTCGAGGAAAGGTATGGGGGAAATGTGGAAACAAACTAAGGAAAGCTTAGTAAATATTGCAGGGAACTCGTTGTGAAAGTCAATGATAAGTAGACGAAAGTAAGAAAAGTTTGGGAAATATAGAGGGGGAACGATGTAGTCAAGGAAATCCGGGAAAAAGTCAGTGAAAACAAAGAAATCGAGGAATAGTAGAGGAAAAGTGTCAAAACGAGCTTAGGAAAATAGGAAATTTTGAAGAAAAAACTATATGAAAGTCAAAGATAAGTAGAAGAAAAAATAAGAAAAGCTTGGAAAATATTTAAAAAAATGATATAGTCAAGGAAAATTAAGAAAAGTCAGGGAAAACTTATAGGAAAGTCGAGGAAAGATAGAGGATAAATGTGGAAACAAACTAAGAAAGGTTAAGGAAATTAATATTGAAGGGAAAACTATATGAATGTTAAGGAAAAGTTAAAGAAAAAGTAAGAAAAGTCTACTATAAAGACTACTTATGCCGACGCCGATGGTCGAGTGGGTTACGTGCTTGCCTCTCGATCCTAAGATGCTGGGTTCGCTCCCAGGTCGAG
>JAQGBW010003836.1:0-15223 GCA_034698625.1 Julus scanicus | reverse complement strand
GAGGTTAACTCGTGGTTTTATATAACCTCAGGTTAGCTAACCTTTAATTTAACCTTTATTGGTGCAACCGGCCCTAATTAAATAATTAGCTCCTTGAATTTGTTTTTTAAAATTGCGTTAAAATGAAAAGTGTATTTATTGTTCTCTTAAAATGTTGATGGTGACGTTTACATTTTGTTTAAAAATTAGACATATTCACTGAAGAAACGAATTAAAGAAGCTGCCAAAGAAAATGCTTTGAATCGTGAGCCAACATTGGTTATCCCAGAACGTTCCAAGGTGGAATCGCGGTCATATCAACCTGGTAATTTTGCCATGTTCGATTCCCAAAAGTTGCTGTTTTTGTCTAGTTATTTGAACGTTTTGTATAAATATGCTGTATTTCTGTCGTTTAGCACACTTTGAAGGTTCTTTGGGGAAACTGCAAGTATTGAGCGTAAATTGCCCACGCAGAATGATTGATCTGGATCTAGTGCATCCAGACGATGCAGAATCGGAAACTCAGAAAGTTGCAAATCTGGAATTGAAAAGGTTTAGGCAACTTCTTCTTGAAATAGAAAAGGTAATTGTGTATAACTAGTGTAAAGCGCTAGCTGGATAAGAATGCAAAGTATGTGCTTTCAGTCTGAATTTGT
The DNA here is from genome assembly GCA_034698625.1 of Julus scanicus. Classification (NCBI taxonomy): domain Eukaryota; kingdom Metazoa; phylum Arthropoda; class Diplopoda; order Julida; family Julidae; genus Julus; species Julus scanicus. The sequence continues at coordinate 14,588 of JAQGBW010003836.1, read as the reverse complement.
GAACTTGTGAGTTTGATGTAGTATCTAAATATTTTTTTCAGATTTGCTCGCTCTATCTAGAAATTGATGATTTAGATAAAAAAGCAGCTGCTTTGCCAGAAGATGCTCGTATTCCGCTTTTTGAGCACAAGAGCGATATTCTTATGAAAATTTACAACGACTTGGTTCATAAAGGAAGTGAACACTTAGTTCAAATAATGTCTGTTCGAAAAGGCAGGCATTTAGTCACAAGATCGCTACCATTATTTTCTTCGGTAAGGTTGTTCCTTTCAATTGAAAAATGTGTTTGGGTTAATGGACCGCAGTTTTTAACGTTAGTTTCTTCTCATTTTAGGAGCAGGCCCATTACATTTTGAGTTGTACTTTAGGTAGTTTTTCTTCAGTTTTAAAACGTGACCAGCAGGACAAAGTTGGTGCCATTTTTTTTTAAAAATGTTATTTGCTGCAATTTTAAAAAAAAAATTGTTTTCCTTAATGCAATTTTTTATTATTTCTTAACAGTTATTGTTACAATTCCTGGACAGTTTTACACAAGTGGTGGCCAACAGTTCATTTACGCAGATAGTAGAACTTGGATTGAAATTATGCAATCATGGCGAGGAGTGCCAGTTACGTGGTTCCCCTTCACCCCAAAAAAGCCATTATTTTGCGGCGCTGCAACATGTGGTAATTACCCTTTTATGCTCATTAGTAGCAGTATTTAGCGATTTTCTTGGATATGTTTAGAAAAAAACAATTTTTCAATTTTATAAGGCTGGTTCTACCATTGTGTGTAACTTGATCAGAAGGGCAGAAGAGCTGTACCATGATGAAAATGACCTTAATGTGGTTTTTAAATCTAAATGGTAAGTGTCGTTTTTTTTTTTCACCTTATGACTCTAATGACCAATTAGACCAATCTCCCATTTAGTAAGGCGCATCACGATACATTTCCCCCTTTCACTTGTATCATTCAGAAAGGGCGAATTTTCAAAACCTGTTTTATATTTTTAGGAGCTACGTAATTCTTCATGTAGCAGAAGTCTTATGTAATTTACCGGATGAGTCGTTAGCAAAACCAAAAACTGTTAATCAATTAACGCCTCATTTTCAACGTTTTCCTATTGAACGCTCAAAGTTTGACGTTCTTACGGCCAAGCTTTCGCTATTGGAAGGTGCACTCGAAGGAAACGGACGTGTGAAATAGTGCTTTTTTATGTTAGAAGACTATTTATGAAACGGGGGAAGACCAGATTTCATGGTAATAGAATCGTATTCTTTTTACTTAAGTGTCAATGTTTTGATATATTTCATAAAACATTTGAATTAATTTCCCACAGTTGTGATACACAAAATTATTTCTCATATCCCCAGAATTTAATCAAGTATTGGTTATTTAATCACTTTGTAAGAGTAAAGGTGTTTAGAATGTTTTGAACATTTCCTGTTTATTTTTCCAGAAATCAAACTGTTGAGCCATTCATCCCATATTTAACAATTAATAGTATGATTTTGTGCAAATTGGTCATTTATTTTATATTATTTTTCATTGAATTGTTTCGATGTCTGGCTTTTAAATTTGTAAAAATGGGGGTAAATGCTATATTGTATTAGCTTACGGATATTTTATTTTTCTATCTGAAATTATCTCAAAAAGCAAATGAGAAGTTGCTAGTTGCACAGGTTATTTACTTTTCTTTATTTTTATCTCGTGTCATTATATAGCTTAATTATGACCGTTTAAATTGTAAATTGCTGTTAATTTTTTATTATGGTTTGACCAAACTTGTATGTATTGGCTTCTGTGGTTAAGCAATACTAATTTGTGAACTACACTATTTTGTGTTTGTCATTTTTGGCATGATTTTAATGTTTTAAGTATTTGGGCTTCTCCTGATTCACTGTTTTCAATTTTTTTTTTTTTTTTTTTGTTTTGAAATCCTGAAATTGGCCTAAATTCCTTTCTTTTTTTGGGACTTTACAATTAAATAAGCTAACAGTTGTTCCTTTGTAGTTTTGCCCTACCACTTTGTAGTACTTAAGAAAGCATACTTTGTATTTCTGAGCCACCTTTATATAAAATTTATGGGATTTTTAACAGTCAGGACATTTTTTTGCTCCTGAAATTTGACTTTTTAAAATATTCCCAAATTTAAAAACTTAAGTCATTTAAAATTTATGAATGCTTAGCGATTAATATTTGATGTCGTAGGATTTTGAGGTCGACTGCTTCTACTTGTTGATAACATTATCAAAAAGCTTTAAATACAGACATCATCCCAATGACGTTAAATATCATGTAGAGGTATAAATTGCATCGTGATGATTTAATAATGCCTTAATATTTTGTGTCGAGGAAGTTGCGAGGGCTGCATAACTTCTCACCCACTTATTAATCGGTAGCCAGTTTCGGGAGTGTAGCATGAACGTGGCATTATTTGCAATTACTTTCATCTGCATGAAACTTTGCTTTAGCCAATTGAGATTTACACTTATACGCGGCTTTACACCTTGAATTAATGACAAGTTCTTTTTTTGTAGTTTTTCGAAGTTCCAATTGATGGATTAGAAGTGATTTGATTTATTTTTGGAAAAACCCAATAACTATTAAAATTAGTTTTCAATTTTAAGTTTCATGTTTTGTATGGATATTTTTGTTACGAAGTGGAGTCACAGGTAAGAAAGTCTTAAATTTTATCTTAAGGGTTTCTGAAAATAAAACGGTAACATGAAGAACTCGTATGATAGTATTTTTCAGTTTTTTGTTTTTTTATTTAATTTCGTTTTAAAGGAGGATACCAGAATAAATATGTCCCCAGTCTCTAAAGTATGTTCCAAATTTTTTCTGGACACCCTACTTTAAAACACCACACCTCTTAAAAACGGCGAGACGGGCTGAGACCTGTAGAGCCTTTACTATCTATTTATAATTTTAGAGAACATAATTATTTAAATTTAGTTGTAGTAATTCTGAAATCCCTCCAGACATGGCACTGCATCCATCACCCTTGTAAACCATCTATGATGCAAAGAATACCATTTATGTACATGTCAAGAGTGAATACCATTGTGTGTTAATAAACTAGGGTGAAGTTCATTTTGATGCATACTGAAATTCCATCATAAATCATGATATAACAATAATTGGAATGCAATAATCGAAAATATCGTTTCTTTTGATTTTGCTCGTACATTTAGTATCCCAGCATCACTGAAGGTGGCGCACGTGCTGTTTGTTCTCAGATTCGTTGATCAGAGAAGATCTAGAACGGGCGTTTTCGTATGTGCGTCTTCACTGGCTTTTGGCTGTGAACAGGAACGGAATGTTGGCTGATTTAATCTGTTAATATGGTAAGGATTTTAGACATTTTTAATACAGACACTTTGTTTAAAGTGGTTTTAATTACAAACGAAACGTGTATGCAAAATCTGGTTTTGGCACTAGATTTGCGAGGGTGTTCGATCCGGCCCACATACGCTAAATCCCCGGTGATGAACTTATATTCCGTAGACAAATTCATTGAGAAAACCTTAATTAAATAACTGGAAATAACGTCCTAAAATGCTGTTTTACCTGCTAATTCCAAGTTGTATATTTGTATATCAGAGCGACGTAAATTTGTTGTTTGATCGCCGCAGTATGGACTATGACCATGCATGCAAGTCGATCGCGACCTTTGCTATCTTCTAGTTTTTGCTTGAACTTATTTCTTCCAATCCCAGATTGTCCTCAAAACGACTACTGCATTATACAGTACATATTTTACTTGATCTTTGCTTCCTTGGTTTACGAAGCGTATGAGCGAGGGGTTGGCATAATTTCTTCTGTAATTAAAAACTTCCTATTTCCTCTGTTCGTTTTCCTTGACCTAGTATGACTAATATGTCGTGTGGTGATGCGTAAAAATAAACAAATAAATAAACATTAACTTCTTCGGAGTTCAGTTTATAAAACTTATATAAACAGGTGCAATTTTTAATTTATCATTTTTATTTTTTTAGAGTGAAGAAACTTTGGTCTTATAAATTTCAAGCAAAAATGTGAACCTGAGAAGGGTGGTCAAATACGGTACACCTTTTTAGGCTAAGAAATGTGGTTTCTACCTGGCTCGACAAATAACAGTAGACACGAAAATGCGACCATTGATGTGGTGAATAAAGGATGCTTTTATTCATTCGATGCGGTAGCATGTACGAGGTAAGTGGTACAAAAATAAAACCAATGTCTATCCATAAATGCTGCATTTAATTCAGAAAAAAATTCTTATTGACATTTATTAATTAACGTATTATTTTTTGATTATTTTATTTACAGGACGAGTTTTTTAGGAGTTGTTGTTGCTGTTACTGCTGTTTTTTGCATAACACGTGTGATAAAGTTACACATTCAAAGGCATCACCAGCTACATCAACTTCTTATCTTCTATTTAGCAACAATTGAATGCATATTAAGGTATTCTTATATATCTCAATTATAAAAGAAATGCAGTGTGAAGAATGTGTTGTGGATCGTGAAACTATAAAAGAAATGTTCCTACTTTCAGTGCCATCTATTGGACTAGCGGTGGCCATTATCCTCAAGTAGATTTTACACTCTCCTATTTAAAACTATGGCAATATGTAGTAATTTGTCACTTTTACTGGAATTTGGCCACCAGAATACTACACAAAGAACCTCTTGTCAAACAGTAGGTGTAATTATATAGTGTTGATATTATAAATATTGAATAATTTTATTAATTATTAATTTGAAAAACTATTGTCTTTAAATAATAAACACATTTTTATCTTGAAACTCTTGTAGAATTATAAATCCAATTCTTGGGATTTATGTGCTGTACTTTATGGTAATTGCAATTATGGGAATGACTGAACCTAAATCAAGTTGGATGGAATGTTTTGGTAAGTGATAATGCAATAATAATCTGAGCAATTTTGTTACATACTCTTACAATTATTTTATTGGACAGCAATTATTCATATTAAATTTTATGTTTATTTTTCAGAACCAGAATGGCTTTTTTTATCTGTTGTTGAATTGTTTACGGTTCAATTGTTTATGGTAGCAGGGATTTACATAACTAAAAAGTTAAATCAAATCAGTTCCGATGAAGCATTCAAAAATGCACAAAAGCGAGATCTATGGAGGTAAGCCGATGATGGTTTCTATGTCAATGTACCTTACCATCTTTATTAAATGCTTAAGAATAATTATAAAATTACTTTTCAGTGTGATTATTGTATACGAAACTTCGGCATTTGTTTGTGTCATTTATGACTTGACGCTAAAATCATGTAAGTGAAGACTTTCTTTTAAATCAAATTATTGTTTGTTAGCATTGTAATCCTTATAAAATTTGTATGCTTAATAGTGGAAGATGAAGACGGTGGCTGCAGTGGAGTCTTTGTAAGTTGTATTGTATAATTGAATTATCAAACTTTGTACGAGTTACAACAAATTCTAATAATTTGAATTTTACTATTTCTTTTAACAGTATCATGATCAAACACTGTATTCTCTTGTGTTTGCCTTATTCATGGTAAGTTGCTAGATTCACGTTTAATAACTATGCGATTATTAACATGAATTTGAATAATAATAAAAGATTATTAGTAAAATTATGTTTTCAAATTTGGAAAAATTGAGAAGATTTCATCAAATTTAATTCTTTTGATTTAGACTATCAAGTTCGTTCTCCCTGTCTGGGTAATTCTCTGCGTGTTTCATCCAACTCCATTACATGCTTTGGACCATGACTCAATATTCGGATGGTCATTTGATGGGGTATGTGCACCTACTCATCATGGTAACTTCTATCAAACGATAGCTACCAAAGCCTTAAATGCATTCTCCAAATTGTGTTTGTCTCAGAATGTTTCCACTTCCGTATTCAGGCCCACTGGTCATGGGCCTTCAACTTGTCGTCACATTAGATTCCCAGCTAGTGGCAATTATGGTGCACAGGGTTCACTAAACATAGATGCCACAACAGCACAGGGACGAAATAACCAGCAGGAGGTTAATACAACAGAAGGTACAGCCTCGGGTCAAGGTTAGCAAATTCTTGTTGTTACATCATGCTTTGCGGTGTGACTTTGGTAGTGATGTAGATTGATAAAACTATACTTTTTAGAAATTACACATAATAATAAAAAATGATGATATTTTACTAGGCTGTACTACGTGTGTTACACGCTTACAACCACCTTTGGCGCCTATTACAGAAGAGGATGGACTTTCTGGCATGTCCACTTCACTAAGTTCAGATCGATCTAGTGTACTAGATACTGGATTACGCGACAATCAACCATTATTGAAGAAAGGTAACCCTATCGTACAGGCAAAAAACTAAGTCGTAGAAATAATGATTTTCACGAATATAAAAACAGCTAGCTGAATATTTCATGTGGATGGTCAAGCCTTAACAGTCTTTGCTCACAAATACACGCCCTACGAATAATACACAATATGAAGAGAAATATTGATTTTGGTTGTATTATAAATTCCTGCGCTTATTTATTGTTTAATTTACAAGTATTTATCTCAAGTTTTTATTTACTTTATTTATTATTTTTTGCAGAGCATGTGTAATATAATGTGGCTTGTATGTCAAGAGCATGATAAAGACGTTTTTCTACTAATCTGTCAAAGAAGCATGAATACAACGGAGCATTGATTTTTCTTTCACAATCAGCAGTGGATGGACGCTACCATGGTAGTCTGAAAACTCCTTTCGGTTTGTTGAATCCTTTATTTATCTACACTAATTCAAATATTTTTAAATTGTGCTACGTTGGTATGGTGCTGGTTTCTGTTGACATGACAAAGTTCATGAAAATAGTCAAGAATCCGTCCTATTATTGTGAAAGAATGAAGGGGAAAAAAAGTTCACACAATTTAGGGTTAAGTTATAGACTTTGCATTTTATTCATTCTTTTGCTAATTCTATGAGTTACTAATTGGTACATTCCTAAATAAAGTACTTTACTAATTGCTGGAAAAATAGCACACCTAGGCTGCGAGGTTCATAATAATTTTAAACCATCACTCACATTTCAAGTATTTCCGTAAGTTCACGATTCCTAAAAGGTTAATCTATGAAATTTTCTTAGGAGTTAGTACAACCGGGTTGATTATTAAATACAGTTCTACTTATCGCATGGTGTATTGTTTGGCAGAGTTTAAATATCAAATTAACATTATTTACAGTAATAATTAAAAAACTGAAATTATGGCATAATTTATTTATTTTAAAAAATAACAAACTTTCCTTGAAATGGGGTTTAACTTTATTATCTTTGTCACATGCAATTTTCATTTTACCTTGTAGATCTTATTGATTGTTAAAAGCTTAAAATAGTTTTCTGGATTATCTCAAATAGTATGTGATCAAATTTCCGAAATTGAGAATCTCAGGTTTTCTGATTACCAATCTTCTGTTTTATTCATTTTTGAGATTTTGCCAATATGAGCCATTCAGTAAACATGAATCAGTTATAATGACCTCGAATAGGGCTAATTCGAATACAGATCTTGCCAGGAGTGCTTCCTGTGTGTCCAGCAGGTTATTATTATGTATATAGTATTTAAACTGTCATTAGCATAGATATTCCACTATATAATATAGAAAACCTTACTGCCAATATTAAATTTAATTTAAGATGGGAATGCTGCCATAATTTATTGAGTTTTTTTTTTTTTAATATTTCTATTTATAAATTATTCTCATTATTGATTTTTACCAATGTTTCAACTGCTGAAATTCGTAATTGTTTATATCACATAACACTCTCAAATTCTTTGAATACATATGCCACGGGTTAATGAGCCGTGTGATGAAATTTGGAGGTGTGCCCATGCAGGTCGTGTGATTTTCTATCATGCTGCTAGTTAAGGCTAACTTTAACGCCCGTTTGTCAAGGCTAATTAAAAATATTATTATTGCAATGTCACTCGTCATTAGCATAAACCTACGTATTGCTTTCCACATTCCATGCGTTCCTGTCAGGTTGTTGTTGTGCACCAGTTGCATCACTCACACCACATGATGACACTCGTGTTAGAACGGCGCTGTGATGTACTCTGGCTCTTGACCAATGAATTATAGCCAAACACTCGGTATGGGTTGTTGCACCATCTTTGTTTATTTTTACCAATTTTTGAACTTGACTATCCTTGCACTGTTGCACACGATGTCAGAAGTTAGCCATAGCGTTCAGCCAAATTTTCCCTGGGACAGAAAACTGTCAGACAGTAACCCTTATAATTCTGACATAAAGAAGGTGTGATATTTTCACAACTGTCCTAGCTACAGTGATTTCTTACATCGAAACAGGAATACCAATTTTCGTTGATCCAAAGGTCTAGTTTAGCTTTTTAAAATTTCCAGTATTTATCTTATTATTCCCAAACATGAAATTGTATATTTCCATTCATTTTCTAGTGTTTTTAGTATGTATTCAATCGTGGTCTATATTTGCTTATCACATTGTTGTTAGAAATATAACTTATTTCTACAATAATTCTAGAAAGTAAAAATTGAATGAAATGTGTGTTTAGATGAGATTTGTAACATTAGATTAATTCAGTGTTGATTTTTTTTTATTGCCAAAATTTCGATTTTTTTCTTTGGGTTTTCATTGTCAGTTGCTCCAATATGTGTTTAATGTAATCGGTAATTAAATTGTTTGAATAGGAATTTTTTCCCCCCATTTTTGTCGGTTACATTTTCACTAAGAATGGTGCAACTGGTTGAAAATTGTCACAGTTTCGACGAATTGTGCTAGATTCATCTTAATTTGTTTAATTATGCTCTCAGCATCATTGATTAGATGACAACTGCCGAAAACTGTGTTTTTCTATGAGGGACCTTTTGCATGTTTTCAATACTGTAATTTAAGTGTTTGGTAGGACTTTTTACTATTTATTTAATAGTGTTGTCTAGATTCTGATCATATTTAGCATTGTTTAGATTTGACCAAACGGTTAATTTGTTGCGTACATTTAATAACAGATTTTAGTGAAAGGATGAAAACAATAAATTTGATATTTCGTATAATTTACAGACTCAGTTGTGCCTTTGTGATAATATCAATCCCATCGTCTTACACCGGAAATCGCAATTTATTTCATTTTTGGTAAGCATTACTTACAGAATTTTATTTTAATTTTATATTAATTAGTATCACGAATAAAGGAAATTCTTACATTGAACTCCTTAAATTCCGGACTGCTAATATCGGGCAAAGAATATTATATTAAAAATACTATAAGTCACAAATGATCGAGTACAAGGATAAAATAGCCTGAATTTCCATCAGAATTTAAATGTAAATATATCTACATTGCGGTGTTTTTACATTTATTGAGTAATTATTATTTATAGTGTATACACAACAGCAATTTTAAAATTCATACGGCGTTCGCACTCAAAATAGATGAATATTTCGAGAAAGTTCCGAAAATTTGTTTATATAAACATTGACGTGAAAGGATGATACACAAGAATATTGTAACCTATTTTATATTCAAAACCAGTTTATAGGGCTGATTTATTACAATGAAATCGATTCTTTTTCATGGTCATTTTATCGCTGTTGATGACTCTCGTTGTTTACGCAATATTTCATAACGTCTTCCTTGTTTACCGTTTAAAAATATATATTTCATTCATTTTGGCATTAATGATTGCTCAACGAATGGAATGTGTGTCATGTTATGCAAATCATCCCGATTTGCTGATTGCAAAATAGATTTAACACCTGACTTAAGTAATCAAACATATTTGCTGTGACCAATTAAGCAAATTGAACGTACAATTTTAAACAAATTTAAACATACAGTAAGTTTTTGACAGTTTGCAGGCAAATGTTGAGACAGCTCCTTTAAAAATCGGTCGTGACCGTGTTTCGGTTCTTATTGTGGGAGTAGTTTACGATATTTACTATGTATTCAAGTTTATTTCGGAAACTCAGATGAGTACACATTTCTTATTTTATTTTTTTATTCGTTGCATTTTTTGACTCTAAGCAAATTCTATTAGCGGATCCTATTAATTAATTCTATTAGCAGTTATCCTTGGCCACGGAATTGTCTTTACTTTATTTTCTAATACATAGATTAGGGTGGAACCATGCTAATCATCTACATGTTATTTGCAACAATCCATTGACTGTTCATAAATTAAACACAAAACAATGTTCGTTCGCATTCAAGGCCATGAAACATTACATACAATGTACAATGTACATGCAAAGTCTGAAATGGGCCATTCTGAAGTTGAGATGGGAAGGTTTGTTTATTGAAGTTTTCGGTAGATTTAATTTCTGTAACTGCATATAGGGGCTCCCCCTAATGACCACTTTAATGCATGTGCTTTCTCTGGCCTTGGATGCCTATGGGGCCCTAAACAACATCAACCAACCAAAACACAACATTTTTAATTGTCTATTATTTATCGATCGTAGTGGGAGTTTTATGAAACATCATCTAAAGATGGACAGAACGTAACAATATATATTTCGCTGAATTGTCAAATGGAAATTATTAATGCTCATGAAACTTATAATAATTTCTGAAGGCCATTTCGAATGCTTTTAAAATATCCCCTTTCACATCAACGTGTATGTTCATATTTCTTATCGATCCTTATTTTATCTACATTAAGTGGTTCATTTCAGTATGCAAGAGTTGAGGGATTGTGAAGTATCATATTTTTTTAAAGTAATGGCTTTCATTTTCAATAATCTTGACTTAAACGGTTTCCAATAGCATTTGGAATTTAAGCCAATGAAACTTTTATTTAAAGTATACGCACATCCGAAGCAAATGTGCGAATAACTAATTTTGAGAAGATAATTAAAGGCACGTCTCCACCAAGACGTTCATTATGCGTTCATAAAAGGTTATACAAACATATGCAAAAAAGTTTGTAAAAATGTTTATGTAAGTACAATATACATCTTGGTGGAGATGCGCCTTTACTCTCTTTGAATGTTTGATGTAATCTTTTGTCACGCATTGTACTAAAACAATTTAAAAAATGGGTAAAATGGGATGGAAATGTAATGCTCATAGATGGCATTATAGGTTAACTGTTATCACAAACAAGTAGTTTTTGAATGTCCTTCTTGTTTTTAATTTATATTTTTACTTTAGTTTTGTGCAGTTTTTTATACATGCACTGAAGTAATTACAAACTGAGCTGTATTGTAATATTAAGTCGAGTTCCTAGTGTTGAATTAATATTCTATAAGCGTAGTGCACACCAAGGACTACAACGTTATTTTCTCAAATTAAAGGACCATCTAACATCTGCGTTGAGGTTAGAAGTAATTAAGTATTTAAAAAAAACTTACAAAAAAAAGTTAGTAGCTCACATACAGGTTCTAACATAATGTGAAGAATGACTAAGTTAAAATCAAAAATTTTGCTAAATAAGTGATAAATTTTGTTTGTCATTATATTTTATTTGTTTGGTAATAAATAACGTCATTGATGGTGCACTAAAATCATGCAATAATGCAAAATGATGAGAGCATTTGGATTTGGCAAATATATTTCAAACATTGTCTGCTTAAAACGATTTGGAATAATGTTTTTAATGTTTAATCTATTCCTTTAAGATTGTTTATAGTCTTCAAAACACTACTATTTTTTTTTTTTTTAAATTAAGTTTTATGAAGTCCAGTTTCCTAGAAATAAAATGTATTACCACAAACGAAAGTGTAGAAAATAAAAAAATAATAACAATTAGTCAACAAATAATCAGTTATCTGGTCAAATTGCAATTACTTTGTAACATATCGGTGGTAAAGTAAATGGACCTCACAAACTGAAAAAAATACAGTGGATTTTCTCCCATAAAATTGTAATGTTTTGTTTAAAATCGAAGGTGTGAAATAAAGTGGCCTTTTTTACAAAATATGTACATAATTTGTTAGTATTGGGGGCTCCTAACAGTCTAGTGCCTGTAGGGCCAGTGTAGGCCTCCACTGATGACAAATAGGTGAAAATGAGATTGTCTCCCCCTCCCTAGATTTGTCGCATTTTTTTATCCGACCTCGATTGACCTCCCATCGAAGAATATACCGTCTTACCTCTTGACAACATTATAAGTCGACAGTCAGGTTTCGTTGTTTGCGCCATTTATTATTATTATTATTAAAAAATGTATCTTTTTTTATTGTTAGGTACATAAGAGCACATGAATCGGGTGTATCCACTCGTGACGTCACCAAAACATTTGCCACTTGCCAACTCCACAGGGTGAAACGTGAGTAGAATTTTGAAATGAGAGAGAGAAAGTGGTTGATAGCCCGTGGATGGCCATCAGTTACAGAGTGGACACCAGTGGAGAAGCATTAAACACTAACGAGAGCAACGAGGAAGGCTGCTGACATCGAGCACAATCAGAAACCAGAAGTCGATGAAAGTGAAATGAGGGTCTACGCACCTGTACCCGCTCTCATCACCCTAATTGTGGGAGCGTTAGCCTGCGCTATTGGAGGTTTACTGATACACTTCATGCCAACACTCATCGAAAACACCATTCAACAGGTAAGAAACCCTTTTCTTAAAGTCAATGAACGACCTAAGACAAGCGCAGTGCCAATGTGCTTCTCCTCAAAGTATAATTGCTTTAACAAACTTTCTTGTGGCGAGTGGTTAAACAAGTGGTTTTTAAAAAAGTTATCAAGTTATCAAGTTTTAGGGGGTTTTCAGAGGAGAAATGTAGATATAAGCCAAAAACGAAACAGTGTGATGGAACTGTTTTTGGGGGAAACATGAAATATGCAATGTGAAATGAAACATGGAAATTTTTGTTGTAAATCAAGGAAGATGATTTTAAAGTAATGAAAACTTGGATTTTTAGCATAAACCTCCAACGAAATTAAACACGCTGAAATATGGATAGGTACTATGACTTATTTAAATTAATCTGGCAAAGTTTTTAGAGAAGTACTAGTAAACTTAAGAAAAGTGTGACAACTTTGTTCTGTCACTCTGTGCATACTATATTTTAGTTAAACTCGATTGTTATGTTAACTAGGTAAGTTATAATGGTCATTATTAAGTAGTTTAAATCCTCGTTGTTATCCAACTTGTAATTTAGGAGCATAATTGCTTATACGGCAGGGTTGTGCACGTAAAATAAAAAGCAAAAGTTAAAACCGTGAAATAATAATATAAAAAACAACGTACGTGATTTTGGCTTTGTTTAGTTTCGTGTTTAATGTGACCAGAGAAAGACGAAAAATGTGGTTTCATTAATTTTTTGTTATTTTTAATTGAGGTTTTTAAAACGATGTTTTTATCTCGTTTAAACGTTGAAGAATGTTTTTTCTTCAATTTTTTTTCGTCCATATACGATGTTTGGTTTTTTATCGCATAGTTTCGATTGAATGTGCTGGTATTTCGGTGAAAATGTGTGCCGTAGACCTCCCTACTATTTTGGGCCAAGACATCGAAAGGTATATGCTCGGTATCTTGCTCTAATTTCGCCAATTACACACTTCCGTGCTCAAACTTTCTTACTGGTTTGTTACCGAAGGCAAAACATTATTGCATAATTATCGGACCTAATTATAAAAATCAAACGTAATCAGTTTTTTGATGTTGTAATAACTTCCAAATAGACTGTATTCAACTATAATTTATATGTGAACTATTTATTTTAACATCAAGAAGTGAAGAGAAGCTGAGCTGAGCTGAACTGAATTCCAATTTTCTGTAATTACAAACAAAAAACATTGGAATTCCTAAAAGCACGAGATTAAGAACAACACGTGCATGATATTAAAAACAGCACGTGCATCTTCATAAAGATTTTTTGACTGTTAATTCCTGCTGATTGCTATTTTTATCAAATATGCAGAAACTTCAGACGTACTGAAAAAACATGTACAAAAAACTTGAAATTACTTTAAGAATCTTAATATGTATTTATGGTTTTGTGCTAAATTTCCTGTTTTGCAAATATTTAATTTTAAAAGTCTAAAAAAGGGTGACAGTTTTTCAATAACAGTAATTATATAATGGTTGGGGTAAAAATGATTAAAAAGCACCTACTGGGTAGCAATCATCAAGTAGGAAGCAAGTCCTTTTCTCGTTTTTTTTGTTATTACAAATTCGACTGGAGGGGGAAAATGAAAATGATTTTACTTTTCCCTTTACTTTCAAGGGTTTGCAAGTTTTATTCACATCATGGCCCAATGACACGCTTCCAAAAAAAGCTAGGAAAAAGTTGCTAGGACTTGAAATTTTTGAATTGAAAAAGATAAGCCGTTTTATGAAGTGGCAAAATGGGCCAAGTTAAATTGCACGCAATGGGTGGTATGAAAAAAGCTCAAACAAAGCTTTGAAATCATCTTTCCTATAGAATACTCTCCCAGTTACATAAATAAAAATGTCATGTCGCTCCGTGTTTCAGCAACAATGTAGAAGAATGTATACACGAAACAAATGTTTTCTTCCATTAGGGACAAATGCTCCAAATGAAAAATGTGAATGTTCAACTGTTATTATTTTATGTTTAAGGTGAATCAGAACCTATCACTTTCAATGGGTGAAATTTCAAAACACAATCACAGCCAAACAAAAAGAGATT
>JAQGBW010003835.1:0-15225 GCA_034698625.1 Julus scanicus | reverse complement strand
GGATTTGTGGCTTAACTATGCTCTGGCTTAAATTAATACCAGGCTAATTTAAGCCACGATGGATATCCCCACCATTAAAGTTATAATCTGCTTTTAAATAATTAATCCTGTATATATAATAAGGTATATGTAAGAGGTAATTAATATATGACTTTTTTGTCGATGTAAGGCTATGTAATTGTTTTCGATATACATAAGGGAAAAATTTCACCATTGGCGGTGAAACGGAAGTGTAACAGCTATCGGCTTACACTGCGAGCGGCTTACAAGAACGAAATTTGTGGCCATGTCACTGACACAGCCAAAGTGTTAATGAAATGATTTTGTCATTGCGCAATATTGAAAAATTGGCTCCACACGTTTATGAAAATAGGTTGAAATTCACTAAGTATGCATCATTTTACATATATACATACGTATCTTTCCTTAGTTTTATTTTAGAGGGAAATTTTAAATGCCATTTTTGAATGTCTGAATTTCAAACTATGTGTTCATTGCTTAATTGAACTTGTGTCAACGTCTTCTATATTAATTGAAGTATGTGGGTCGTGTGTGTGTTCCCCTAAAAGTTGTCACAATCAGCGTCTCAGGTTTGTGCAACTCGTGTTTCGACATTGTTTTGTAAATGTTAAATAAGTTCCTTGATTCTTCCCCTATCGGAATATTGCTCCCAGATTTGGCAAACTTCTTTGTAGTATTATAACCAAAGCTTACGACATTATCGGTTTTGTTATAGTGCGATTTCATTTTAAGTTCTAGCATTTTTTATATGCTGTCTGATATAATTGGTTGCAATGGTATATGAATGTTCATTCTACCGTCACACAATGATGATGATGATGATTCATTTGCCCAGGGATTAAGTTTACAATAGGGTTTTCCTGGGCTTATGCTAGAGTCCTAAGACTTAGCATAAACAATTATCAAACAATAACTCGATTAGATTTGCTCGGTTGATTTACATCCTCAGAAGGAGTCTTGACCACTGAAATTCCAGCATTTGCAAGACCCGGATGAGGTGTACACTCCGGAGTGGTGGAGCTTCAAGTGAGTGGGTGCCATACTGTTACATGAAATCAACCTCAATGCCATGCTTCAGTCAAAAAAAAAAAAATGGGGAAATTAGCAAAACCCGAAGTGGGCAAAGGAGGTAAATGTGGAGAAACCTTGAGTGAATCTGTGCTGTGAATGCAAATCAATGGCCGACCCTCGCAAAAAGCCTAGCCAAACCTGAATAGAAAAGTTGCTTGGAAATCACTTTTCTTAGCTGTTGAAACCAATGTTATCTAAAATTCTCGTAATCATTCTTTTAAATAGAATGGTTTGCTTATTTTTGGGGTTGTGGCACAACTGTTCTTTGGGTGTATTGGTTACACCTGTGTTCACCAACCATCCGCATTTGCTACAAAAATAGAAAACTTGTGGATGCTGACTTGTTTTTTACTATTTATGGGAATGATAACAGCATATACACCATTTTGGACTCAAATTGGGAGGGATGCATTTGAGAATACTAAGGCATTTATGAAATCGTTGATGAATCATAAACATTCATGCACGCCAGTGGAACAAGATAAATAAGGGACGTAACATATACATATTTATTGTTGTTAACGTTTGTATTTATGATAGTTTTGCTTAATACCGAATAAACACAAAATAAATAAAACTCAGTTTACAAATTGTATATCTTAAGCATTTAATTTCTGACTAGCATTTTTTGTAATAAAAAAATAAAGCGTACACTTTTATGAAAAGTTATCGTAAGCCACTACCCCGCAGTATATAAGCCGATCTCAAGCCGTTAGCCGTTATAACTCAAGTTTCACCGTCGCTGTTGCATTTATACCCAATAATTCTGAATTATGAACGAATAAGTAGTATTATATCAAAATTTTAGTATTTCTCAAACATGCTATTAAATTCATGCATTGACACAGTTTTTCAGCTAAATGCAACGTTCAATTTTCTTGTCAGTAAAACGCATTTTAATATCCTTGTATTTTAATTCCGATCTAAGTTTAAGGAAAGTTAGTTTATTTTGACTTTGACATAATTTTCACATAAAGTGCATGATTTTGTGATAAAATTCGTCACACCTCCTTTCTAAATTGCAATGGAAAAATAACGCGCAAGATGGCGGATTTTAAACAATCATTTCTTCGTTGTCGTCATTTCTTCATAAATTCCAACCTAATAAGCCGCTAAGTACTTGTTATAGTATATGCAAAAATTATCTCGGCTTAAATTCTGCGTTGCCTATTTGCATAAATGGCATATCGGTTATTGTTGCATCGGATTATTTGAACTAAAACATGCCTTCTAGATTTCATACCGATTATTGCCAGTTGAATGTGCCCATAATGTGTTTCTCATTTTGTTTGATACCGTGTTCGTGCGAACGAGCTACCAGTCTGATTCCACAATCACAAATTGCAGAGAAACGTGTTCAACTAGCGTAAAAAATGGCCTACTCTTGCATACATTTTTTGTGTTAGCTAAGCAACACGTAGGTATGCAATGTATCTGCTGTGTTCATAGATCCGGGCAAACCTTACCTATGTTGATGACCTACTTAGCCCGCATTCCATATGACCTAGAGCGAGGGCGACCTCCTCCCATCCCCAAAAAGTACTGCTCATTGGCCGTTTATTGACATGTGTTTTTTTTGTATTGAAAACAGTCAGTTTCAAAGCCCGGATTAATTATGGTATTGAATTCGTGGTTCACGATAATCGCCCATCCAATTAATTGGCTCGAACAATTGCTTTTTTGCATGTAACATCTTCGGCTATGGTTTTGTGGGATGCTCTGTATGTAGGTTGCAAATGCCGTTGCACCACAAGTTATTGTGTTTTTTCACGTCACACTGACCCGTCTTTGGTGTTTGGATAACATTTAATTGATTACCGGTTCTCGTCATTTAATTGTCATCAGGGGTGAAATAAGATATTTGCGGGCTTATTGATCATGAGTTTGTAAATTTTGCTTTTTTAAGATTTTGACAATTTTCCCAGGGAAGCCATATTATTCTTTGTATGAATGTTATTCAAACGCCTTTGAAAAGTGCTTCGGGTTTCATTTTTAATTATGTGTGTACTTGCTTATTATTTGTTTTATGCTATAAATGTATGCTTGGAAAATATATACTGAAAGCGGAATAAATTCTCAACGGGTGAAAAAAGTTTTGAAAATCTGGCAAAACTTTCAAAACTTTCAGACTCATCTGAGTTATTATTGAATATGCCTTAAAGTGAATGAAATGTCCTTTGTTTTGGAACTTCTAAAGGACTCCTACAGTATGCTTGCAATTTTTTAGTATTGGAGAAATTACCATTGGAACTTTGGTTATTTACTCCTAAGTAGATTGATATGTTTACTACTTCTTAGATAAGTGGCAGTTTTTTAAAGATGTATGTACATTACAAGTTTTGGTGAAAAAATTGCTTTAACATTAAGTATAAAATTATTGTGTTAGAATGAATGTATTTGATTTCACCAATAATTATGATACCCTTAACACAACTTATTTCCAAGTGTATTTAAGGAGGTAACATCAACTTTTTTTTAAAAAAAATTAAGAGTTTAAATGATACCTTCGATGGTTCACTCGCTGAGAATGTCTCGATAAATCTGAATGCACCAGTGTACTTTATTTATTGGCTTGAAGTGTTTGATGATTTAAAAGATTGATGTACTAATTTAATTATTCATTTTTCTTTTTTCTGTAGCCAACATGGAGATACTGGGGCGAAGAGAAAACGGATGGTGCCATATTCACAGTCTACCTTAAGAAAGTTAGATACTTCAACCCCAGCAAAAGCATTCACAGCGTAAGTGGAAGTTGTTACACTTGGTATCGATGTTGAATTTACCGAGAAATTAAGACAACGATTCTGTTTTCAGGATTCTGACGATGACATCGCTCATCTAGAATGGGAAACGATTCGGGTTCGGATGGTCAAGGCGGCAACCTTACAGCGGTTGATCGAGCGCTTGGCAACCGACACGGGGGAACTCGAATCCAGCTACCTTAACGTTTTTCTTGCCACATACCGTACCTTTTCAACTACAGAGGAAGTATTAACACACCTGCTAGAAAGGCAAGTACAATTGTGTATTTTCAAGACCAGAACTTGTACCAAGTTTTAAAAAACACGATTGCCATAATGTTGTCATTGCATTTTTACCTTACAGGTACAAGCAATTACACGAGGAGGACAAGCACAAGGAAAACGTGGTTCCAGAGCAGCTCAAGAAGTAAGTTGGGAAATGCGCAAGTCACGGCATTGGAGTTTGCGTCGCTTAATAGTTTAGGGAAGTGACTAATGTGCTAAAAACGAACTTGATTATAGGACGATTAGAGTTACGCTTTCAGTGTGGCTTGATGCCTACCCGGATGACTTCCGGGATTCACCGAACTATAGGTGTTTAAATCAGATGTTGCATTTTGCAACAGAATGCATTACTGATAACGAACTGGAGTTGCGGCTGAGGCACAAGCTAGAGAAGTTTATCAGAGAAGAGGAATCCAAAGGTATGGCGTGTTGTTTTTTCGAGAAACTGATAACTTATGGTTGGTTTCACTAATGTCTGATGTTTATTAAAGTAATACACCCAGTGGCAAAATAATATGCCCCCAGAAAAAAAAGGACCATCTGAAAATAAAATTCTGTATCAAAATTCCCGTTCTAAATAAATTTATGTGTTCCTGAAATCTTCAAAAATTGAGTAAAGCCACAAAAAAATATAGTTTGGCTACAATTCCGAGCAGCTGGCTATTTATTGCCAACAGTTCCTTATCAATCAAAGATGTGTGTGAATGAATATATTTGTCATAATTTTCTTGTTGTAAGACTTCAGTTTTATGTTGTACTTTCCCTACATTGTAATGTATCAAATAATCAATTTTATTTCTAGCAATTTCATATGATTTTAAAGATGATATGAAATGTAAGAGTCCAGCAGCCAATGGTTATTCCTGTCCTACATACAGCTTTTTAGACATTCCAACTGACACTTTTGCCGAACAGTTAACTTACCTAGATGCAGTGAGTTTTTATACCTGATTTCAAAAATATCATCATCATCATTTTTTTGCATTAATATTAATGCAGCTTATTATTGTTTGGATCATAGGAACTATTTAAAAAGGTGATGCCGCATCACTGTCTCGGTTCTATATGGTCAAGACGAGACAAGTCAAAAGGAAGTAGAGCGACTTCGGTGGTGGTCACGGTGGACCAATTTAATTCAGTCTCGTTTCGTGTTATATCAACTGTACTCATGGATGTGGAAATGAAAACCTCATCTAGATCCAGAATCATTTCAAAATGGATTGATATTGCACAGGTAGACTCGTTGTTCTAGCACATTGTAGTTTGTTATAATTTTTTTGAAAAAAAACTTCAATCTGAAATGAATTCAATGACTTTTTTTCTATTCGTTTCAGAAATTAAGGATGCTGAAAAACTTCTCATCTCTCAAAGCAATAATTTCAGGCCTCCAGTCAAGCCCGGTCTATAGGTTAAAAAAGGCATGGCTCTCTGTGCCAAGGTAATCACATTTTCAGAAAAATTCAAGTTCATGTCAGTAGAGGATCTAATTTCTAAATCTTTCTTCTCAAACATGAATAAAACAACAAATGTTACAAATATTGTTGTAATTTCATTATTCTTTGGATAGATTTAGGCTTTTATCATGGATTTCTGGAAATCGAGCCTAATCTTGAACGCTGTTTTCTGTATTTTTCTTACCCAGAGAGAAGGTGGAATCATTTGACGAATTAGCAAGGATATTCTCAGAGGATAACAATCAGATGACATGCCGTGAACTACTTATGAAGGAGGGAACAGCGAAAGTGGCCGGCAATGTCGGCGACAATGACCGTCATTTGCAGAAAATAATCAACAGACAGTTTACCAATGGAGTAGTAAGTTTTGTCGAATACTGTTGAATTTATTCCTAAAACTCTTCTTACTAACAAAAGTATTTTTTCTTGCAGACAACTGTACAAGGCACCATTCCATATCTGGGGACCTTTCTCACTGATCTAACCATGATCGATACTGCTATCCCCGAAACAATAAGTGATGGCCTCATCAACTTTGACAAAAAACGCAAGGAATTCGAAGTGTTGGCACAGATAAAGTTGCTGCAGCTGGCAGCAAATAGTTACAACTTTCAGTCAGATCATAATTTTCAAAGGTGGTTTGAAAATTTACCAGTTCTCGATGATAAAGAAAGGTTGGTTGTTCATCTGTGGCAGTTTAATAAGCACCGTTGCTTAAATCATCTGCTAATTTTTTTAATTTTATTTTTATGAAAAGTTACGACATTTCCTGTCAGATTGAGCCTCAGACATTGGGGAATATGCCAAAAGATAAGAAGGCTGGACATAAGCCAGGGTAAGTTAATCATTGGTAATTTAAGTATATTTAGCGATAAAAAAATCGTTAATTGTTGCAAAATAAGTTTTGAAATGACATCTAATGAAATTTCTCTACATGATTTTTAAGTTTTCGCAATTTACTATATGATAATTTAATCTGTTTAACATTGATTCCAAGAAAAAGTAATCTTTATTTTCCTTTTAAATATGGACACGTACAAATCACAAATCAGTCTGGAATACAAAAAGAAATTGAATTATTTCTGGATTTATGTTTTACATTATTTAACGGTGACCGGAGTTTTACACACAAAGACATTCCCCAACATTGCAATTGTATGGAGCCTCGAAAAGGCTTGTGTTAAATAACAACGAGAAAATGTTGTGACTACAGCATTAAACTGCGATATTTCTTCGTGCTTACGTTAACACGGCGAGAAAACATTGTGTTTACAGCTTCAGGTGCCTTTGTGAATCTTCATGAGTCTCAATAAAATTTTGATGTGTGGGAATGTCCAGCGAAGAAACATCCTAGAACCTTATTTAGCAATGTTAATTGTTAATTTGTTATTAATGTAACTTCTTTACTTGATGCTTGTAAGAATCGTGCGCTTCTAGCTTGTGATTTGTGTCATTATCTTAAAAAGCAGGATAGTCAAAAATATACTTCTAATTAAAATGGTGAATAGAATCAGTGGGATGGGCGCGAAATACAGTTGAGTCTGCATTTGAATTTTGTGATAATATGAACATTAAGAAAACATCACTTGACCCACACTCAATTGTGGTTTACACCAAATATAACCCTGCTATTTTTTTTAACTAGGTTTGGTCACAGGAAGACTGACTCAATAGCCTCTACATCTTCATCCTCTAGCAGCCAATTCTACGACCAAATCAGCGACACTGTAAGCATTCCAAGCTCACCGCATGACTCCTCCTCCCTGGAGAGAAAGGTGAGGGCGAATTTTCCATTGTGTTTCTCCTCAAGATGGATTAACTCAGTTTTGCCCTCAATATTTGAGCTGTCGTGATGTTCACTTGTTCATTGATGCCTTTATTGTTTCTTGTGAATTTTAGATGTCCACGTCCTCCTCCAGCTCGTCTCTTCCCTCCCTCGACGTTTCCCTGTCATCCATCAGCTCGGCCATTCAGTCGTCCCAGTCGTCGTCTTCAGCTTCGTCACCCTTCAAGACGCCAGATTTTTACGTGATCAGAGTTAGCGTGGAAAGCAAAGGGCAGATGGAGACTGAGGGCGTAATTCTCTACAAAAGCATCATGGTCAGTCTTCCTTGTCATGATCACTTTTATTTTTATAATCTACCGCCTTTCTTGTATGTTTTATGAATTGTTATTTTTGGCATTTAGCTTAGTAACAGCGAACATACTCCTACCGTAATACGAAACGCAATGATGAAACATGGGTTGGAAGGCGATTCAGAGGACTACTGCTTGGTTCAGCTGCTGCCTGATGGAGGCAAGTTATTTTTTTTTTATTGATTTAAAAAAACAAAAACGTGGTTATAAAAACTTTACTTGTTTTTTTTTTTTAAAAACGCATATCCGATTTAAATCTTCATCTTAATATAAGTGAATTATTTGTAAATGCAAAGTTTAATCGCCAAATTTAGCCAATGGGATTGCCATATTTACTCCTGTATCATCATCTTTTTTTCAAAAAAATTGCTTAAAGATTCTTATTAAATGTCGGTAAATAGTCCATTATCTTTGAAAGTCTTCGAAGAAAACTTTTAAAAATGAGATCTAAAAATTATCAAGTAAATATCTACGGAAATTAAAAAAAAAATTAGGGGATATGCTTCATGATTGATTTTTTTTTTTACAGAAATTGTGTTTCCTAGCAGTGCAAACGTGTACTACGCCATTAACACTGCCTTTGAC
The DNA here is from genome assembly GCA_034698625.1 of Julus scanicus. NCBI lineage: Eukaryota > Metazoa > Arthropoda > Diplopoda > Julida > Julidae > Julus > Julus scanicus. Next base: position 6,932 of record JAQGBW010003835.1, on the reverse strand, counting down.
TTGAACTTTATTTTGCGACACAAGAAAGCGGACGATACACCAGGGGTGAAGAAGTCCAAGCCTCCCAAATCCAAAAAGAAAATCTCGCTGTCAGTATGACAGTTAGGAAGTAAGGGACTCCTGGTTTGACCAAAGGGTTTCTGAAAGTTTCTCTGGTGAAATTACCCAAGATTCGTTTTCGTCCTGTTGAAGATTGGTTGCTTTGTAGTGTGTCAAGAACTACAAATACCGGTAAGCTTAATTCTCACAGGATTGATTTGTGGATATTGAATAGACTCTCGAACCCGCACTTTTGAAAGATCAAAGGTTTCTAGCCGGTAATCTCATATTCCATTCCACGATCGAATCTTGGTGAGACGATATTTCCTTCCTGTGATATACGTTCCTGCATCGGACGATTGCTGCAGTGTGTAAATAGGGTGTATATAAACTGCTGCGTAAATAAGCACCAAGGTGCACTTTTATAAAATTATGAGGTAGCGTAGAAAACTATGCGTATATTTATTTACACACACTTCTGCCATTTTTCAGCACTTTGAAATTCATTCCAAAAGTATACATTCCAGTTCCCTTCTACGTGTTTAGATAATGCTGTTGAGCTACTGCACGTCTATTATTTTTATCTTATAAATTGGCATCTGCACATTTCGTTTAACCGATATGGCAATGTCGGCTTTTTTCCATCTTCTGAAATTGCAGTTTTGAGAGATTTTACACGTTTTTGTGACATATATAAAAGTTTGTACAGTCTGTGAGTGTCTTATTTGTTATCTACGGCGTACTAATAAACATATTGATTTTTACTTTGGCATAACCTTTTTATTTTTCTTCAGAACTTATTGTCCTGGAGTATTTTCAAACGATGCCGGTTAACCTGGGATTTTTTTTTAATGAAAAGTATTCCAGTTATTCGTCCTTGTTCATCTTTGAATGTTGAATCTGTGTTTACTAAAAGTTTTAGTTATTCCGATGGCTTTTTTCACCACAAATATAAACATTGAAACATGTTTCTAGCTTTCGACAAATTCAGAGAGTTCAAGTCGCAAGTTTTCCTAAAATTTAAATATGTTTTTCAAATATGTTTTACTATTATAGGGTATAGGCCATGGCAGGAAAGCCAAAAATAGGTCACTGATGCTGATCTATGATGATAACAGATTGACTACACTCACTACAGCTGCAGTAAATCCACGTTAGCAATCAAATGCCAAAGCCTATCAATTTTGCATTGATGACCTTGCCATAAAAGGTCAGTTGGGGTCAATGATCAAACTTCAAAGTGGCCTCATAATAAATATTTAGTTTACTTGGTTATCAAGATTCTGGTTTGTCCATTAGTTCAAAATGCTGTCTGTTGCGCAGAAGGAGAAGGTAGGAACGACTTTTGTAATACATTGTTATTGTTTCAGTACCAAAGTTAAAAAGAAATCTTGCTTAAATGAAAAATGTTTAGTTCCAAACATTGATGTAAAAAAAAAAAAATACAAATGAAAATTTAACTTTAACTTGTAGCACAAAAATATAAAGACTAAAGGTTCAGGACATCAATAGTGTAAATGAAAGGTTCTCTACTGCCATTGTTGCCAGTAATACCAGAATGAATGTCAATGAAACTTTAAAGTATCTTGATGCGTTCTATGTAGCGAAGGAGTTCCGTATATTTTTTTTTCTTCTAAATTATGTCAAAAACCATATGATTCTTAGTTCATAAACAACAAACTGTATAATCCTTTTTATTTGTATTTTAATAATTTAACAAATGTCGGCACATTTCAACCCTCCTAATATAAATAGTGCTACAAATCTATTAGAACTTTCTGTGCTTTTAAAATTATTGGAAGAAAATGCCGAAAGGAATTTTGTTTAGTGATGTGTTCTGTACTCATATTCACACCTTCATTAGTTTGCAAAAGATGGGTATCTCGTAATTCCTGGATTCCTAACAGAAGATGAAACAGTTGCCCTACAAGATGAATGCCAATGTATCGTTGATGACATGGATCCTACAGAACACAAAACAGTGTTTTCCAACTCTTCAGAAAAGTCCCATGTAAGTATTTTGTAAAATTACGTGTGGCCTTTCTATAAAACTTTTACAATTTTGCTAATTTTCACATAAATAACAAACTTAGTACCTAGTATGCTTGTTACGTCTAAATTCCATATCTGCACATGATCTGTGTCATAACAACCCTTCAGCTTAAAACTAACTCCCTTCAATTGAGTTGCTGCTGAAAACGTCAAATTTGGTGGACTGTCTGAAACAGCAATAATGGCATCTGTATTTATAGATTTCTGATGAGTATTTTTTGACAAGTGGCGACAAAATCAGGTTTTTCTTTGAAGCAAATGCTTTTGATGATCACGGAAACTTAAAGTATGACAAGCATCAAAGTCTGAACAAAATCGGCCATGGTGAGTAAAAATACTCTTTAAGAGGTTAACATGGTTTCACAAAGGCTTGGATAAGCTTGAATACCAAATACAGTATACACCTATACCTCGCTATACAGCCTTTTTTAATTGTGGCACTTTTTCGATTTACGGCTCACAATGTTTCATCTTACTACTTTAATAGATTTCCCCCGCTTAAGAAGTTCGAAAACTCCAGTCCCTTGAACAACTTCTTAACTTATTAATATCAGAATTGTTAAAAAACAGTTTATGTTAAAGCGACAGCAGACAAAGAGATCGATTTAATTATTATGAGAAATTAATTTATTTCAGCATTTCACAAAAAGTGTTACGTGCATGCATATACAATGTCGCTAAATTCAGTGAGAAAGTTTCACAAAATACATTTGTTCTTTTCAGCCCTCCATTGGCTAAGTCCGCAGTTTAAAAAAATTACTTTCAGTGATAAAGTAAAGGTATGAATTCAAAAAGCACAAATGCGTTAAATATAGCACGTAGATAATTGTCAACCGACAATTTTGTGAATAAAACGAGATTTTTCTTACAATTTTCAGGATGTGGCAAGAAGCCTTCGTATGACTGAACCGGTTGTGATCCACAGCATGTACATCTTTAAGGTGAGCATTTATCACAAGGGATTTGAATTTGGGCGATTTGTTGGGTGACTAGACTTTCATCTCCACAAATATCAAATTTCATTACAGCCCCCGAACATTGGTGCAGAAGGTAAGTAAGATGGTCGGCGCAACGGTAAAAATGTTTTTGTTATGTACATAAGCATGGTCCGCTACCATTAATTTTCCTTATTTGTGGCCAGTTGTTCCTCACCAAGATGCGTCATATTTGTACTGCGAGCCAGCAAGCAAAGTTGTTGGACTGTGGATTGCCTTGGAGGAGGCCACTTTGGACAATGGCTGTCTCTGGTTCATTCCTGGCTCACAAGAAGGTACCCAAAATGTGTTCCTTTTGCGTCCCTCTTTAATATGCATGTTCCTGTTATCGTACCCTGTGAATGAAATAAGATTGCAGTGAACGAACGTGATAGATCATCTGGCAGCAAAGAATTTAATTTTTGCACTTTTGTCTACTTATCTCAAATATATTTTGTTACCCTAACAGTAAGGAAACATGGGTGTAATAACAATTTTAAAAAATTTGGGGGTGAAAAAATTCTAATTAATGCCAAATTGGGTCCTGGTGCAAAAATGTGAAATTTTTTTCTGTTTTGTCACCCTGCAGAAGCTGTAGAAAGACGGATGGTACGAAGCCAAGAAGGTGGCTGCACCAAAATGATTTACACAGGACCCAATGTGCAGTACGATGATGCAAGATTTGTGCCAGAGCCAGTACATAAAGGCAAGTTTTGATCTAAACAAACAAGGCTTGCCAACTATGCGCATTTATCATATTTAGCAAAGGATGTTTCTGCCAAAAGCCCATTGTGATGTCGGAACAATAAGTGCTAGCCAGAGGCAGTAAATTCAATGCTAATCTTGTGAAATGAGAACAGCAAGCATATGTTTGTGCACTTGACCATGCATAACTAATACTTATATGTACTTTGAAGGGGATTTGATTATAATACATGGCAAGGTTGTCCATAAAAGCGAAGCCAACAAGTCTGATAAAGGAAGACCCATTTACACGTTTCACCTCATGGATAAACATGAATCTGAGTTCAGCAAGCTAAACTGGTAAGCCACCTTTTGCCATGTGCATTTCAAATAGTATAATCTACCAAATCAGACATGTTTTATCCTTTGTTAGGATACAACCGACTGAGGTATTGCCATTCACCCCCCTGTACGAAAATACTTGAAAAATCACTGACAAGGTACCGCCAGTATATAATAAGGCTTTAGACTCTTTGAAAAATTAATAGTTCTTAAAATATGAGTGTGCAAAAGGAAACCTTTGATTTTCCTAGAAAAATGATTATGTAGATGTAGCATTAATTTGTTCAAAATATTAAAAAAAGGTTAAATTTACCTTGAATTTGTTTTTCGCCTGGGCACATGCTTGGGGTAAGGCCTTCGGCGTAAACTGTTATTTTGAGATCGGGATGTCGGTTGCTGTTGATTGGACGCATTTAAAAATGGCAAAATGGGTACTATCCTTTCATCGTGATCTTTGTTTTCCTCCATCATCCTCAACTTTGCTTCAATGGCTTGTATTTTCGAAGAGATGCTGAAATAGAACCAGATTTATACATATTTTAAATATTTGGTTAAAGACAAACAAATGCCACTTCGTTATCTAATTCCGAGCGCTTATCATTGCATTTAAGCTTTACCTGACTGTACAAGTAGTATCTTTCGTGTTGGCTGCCTGCGCATGACTATCTTCAGCAACTCTACCGGTACTTAGACCCATCTATGCACAAAATGAAGACATAGTTAGTAATTTTTGACTTTACTGAAATGCATGTTGTAAATGGACATACAGGAGCGCGCATACCATTGCTTGAGAATTGGCCCACTTAACAGACAGCCGTTTAGATAGCGCCAATTTCCCATCCAGTTGCTTCAAAGCTTTTTCTGCCTGCTCCCTAGATTCGTACGTCACAAAGCAGTAGCCACGTGGTTGCCCTTGAAGTGGTCCGGTTTTGTGAAACAGAAAATTGAAATTGACCACGGTGCCGAATTTTTGGAGAAGTTTAATAAGGTTGTACCTGTAGCATTTGCAAAGCAGATTGGGGGAAATTTTAGTTTAGATATTCTTGCAAAGAGCTATAACAAAAAACAAATTGTTGAGTTGCTTACTCAGTAATACGGCTATCCAACTGGCCTATCCACAACCTATTTGCAATGTCGGCACCTTCGGTAGGTAAAGGATCCAAGGGCAAAGGCTTGGTGTCATTCTGGAAAACAGGTCCCAGATCAAATTAGTAAGGAATTAACAGAGGGATTCTTCTATATACTAACCAAAATAACAGGTTATACAGATCCATAACTTATGAGTTGAAATATGTCATCAAGATTAAGTCCAAATTTCATAAAAAACATGACACTTAGACAAATACAGATTTGGACATTAACAAGTTATAGATATATTGCAGTAAAGATATAAAGATGACCACATAATTGTGTAAACAGTAAATATTTCTAATTTCCTTCATATTGATGCAGTAATTAAGTTCGATTTAAATTCAAGCAATAATTGTTTTTAATTACTTTAGTAAATTGTGTTATTTAATGCACGGCAATATTATTATTTAAATTCTGGTGCCAGTTTTAATTAATCTTGTTCATAATATTATATAATATTTGAGGAAAATGATTTTTTGGCATGTTTTTATTTCTGAAGCAAGTCGTAGCCTTTACTAGGGGTAAAGGCTATACGACATAAGTCCATATACAGATTCCTAAACATAATTAATACGACTTGGATATTTCCTCGTGTACTTACATCAGATTGTAGTAAACTCATTTTGCAAATAAGCAGCGAGTTTATTACAAAAATCACCTCGCAAAAATACAACACATTCTAGCGCAGCTCCTAGTCAGACATTTTTACTTCAGTGCAGTGTATCCCATGATGCACCTCGGTAAATGAAACAAAAGTTCGGCTGATATTTAAACGGAGCTGTTTCACAGAATCTCGTGCTTTTGTAAAAATATTATAATTTGCATGATATTATTTGAAAGAAATTTTACATTCTTATTCTTCTGTAGTCATACAATTCTCTTATTTCCACTTTAAGGGCGAGTATTGTCGATATAAGGTAAAATGAATACGATTTTGCAGGTGCTGAAGCTCAGATCCAACCATTTGTGCCACTTGAGGCATCAAATAAACTTTTTGTACACAACGAGATGTTTAGTTTCGCGTGGTTTTCATGAAGTAAAGATATTTGAAAGTGAATCGCGATTAAATCGTCCGTCGACTGGCTTCGTGACACCACCGTTTCAAGTGTGCAAGAGAAATTACGGCACGAAAGCTCCAAAGAAGGATGGCAAACGTAAGAACGAGAAATATATAAATATCGTATTTATTTTTATGTCGATCATTTAGCATGCTTTGCGATTTTACCTAGCCTTCACCCACAAAGTTATATTACTATGGGCGACGAATTTACGGAGGTGCACACTATACGCACAACATAAGAGTGCAGCTATAGTATATAGAATTCAATTTTAAAAAAACGTAACCTAGCTATAACCTTATTTGGTTTAAGTTGTTGTGTTTGTTTTGGGTTTTTTAACGTTGGTCTTGTTCTGCAACACCAGAGCCCTGATGAGCCTTCAGCGAACACCTATATATACCTGGATATTTCTCCTACAAGGGGGACTTCCACCCCCCTCTCGAGGACTTTACGTGCAGGCATCAAGGGGATTCTACACAGGGCCTCACCGAGCTTGGTGGCTTAATGGTGACGTTATCTGCCTTGTATTAGCCCCCCATACACGAGCATTCTTTCCCCACGTTCTTTCCTTTCAGTGAAATGCTGGAGGAAAGAATGACAGAATTCTTATTCCTTTCGTCTCCACTAACGGCAAGAGTTTCCTGCCATCATT
>JAQGBW010003834.1:0-15231 GCA_034698625.1 Julus scanicus | reverse complement strand
CTTAAGCTCGACCGAAACAGGAAACTTCGAAGTGCGCATGCTCAGACCCTAACTTTTCGGTTTCGGTTTCGGCCAAGAGGGAATCAGGCATTAGGTTATCTACAGTGTTGAGCAGTAAATGAGTACATTAAATAATCTGAGTAACAAGTAACAGTAGTGAGTAAAAAAGTATAAGGGGCCATTCAAAAATTATGTCACACCTAGGGGGTGGGTGGGTTGTTTGTTTTTTGTGACAATTGTGTTTCAGGGATGGTGGAATTGTGACTAAGGGGTGGGGGGGGGAGTGTTTAAAAAGAGGCAAAAAAGTGTGACATGATTTATGGATCACCCCTAAACTGGGTATAACAAATACTCAAAACTTAAAAGTACATTGTACTCGATTACACTTTTGCTCACAAATAGTGAGTATAAATGTAATTGAGTATGTTGGGTATATTTGAGTATAAGTCGAGACAGTGGTACAGGTGCTCCAACCAAGGATATTAACTTGGCCCCACAGCCTTGCCCACAACCTCATTACCATTTTTCGGAATTTTGGATTAGTAATTAAGATGAGCCCCTCTTAAAGTTGGCAACAGCATTTCCTGCTGTGATAGGTCACCTAGCGGCACACGTACCGAAAAAACGAAGGGGTGAAAGGGTTAACAAGAACATTACTGCAACTCCACCCAACAATAAATTAAATCCAGGGAGCTCAGGACAACTCGCACCAGGGGGCGCTTATTACCGCCCATCGAAAACATGGTTTTCACGCCTGACAATATTGGCCCTATAGTCTCCTTGATATCTTATAAATTATTACAATTACAGTATATACTCCGGTGTCTATTAGAGATTATCATCCATTACAGTCCAATGAACGTCTCATACAATTTTACTTCGGATATGTGAAAGTTCATCATGACAAATTCAGAAGCTGGCTGATATTTCGCATTTTGGAACAATGGAAACATTATTTTATAATATATATATTAACAAATAAAAAAATTCATAAAACCGATAGCGTTGAAATTGATTGTCGACGCGGGTATTGACTCCATGCAGCCTCGTGTCAACCAACGCCCCCTAGCGAGTCAAACATGGCAAGTCATGGCGGTCGAGGGCCCTTAAATTCACGTGCAATAGTGAGAAAAAAGTCGATTTTCGGAAAACAAAGCCGCTGTGTAATTGGTTAAACGAATTTATCCGGATAAGCTTTTAACGACGAATCGATACGCTGAAAGTTCGCAGAAATGCTTTTTCGAGTGGACAAAAAAAAAGCGTTAAAAACCGTGAAGGTTAATGGCATTTAAGGAAAAGTTTTCCAACCACTTGAGCGTGTGTGGGTAAACAAAATGGCCGCCTATCGAAATGTTATTACCATTGTAGGTGGCGGCACTGCTAGGAAAAAAGGGGGCCTTATGCGCCCCCGAGCACGACCACTTGAGCGCCCCCTCGAGTGCCCTGATTAAGACGGCGCTCTGTTCAACGGCTTCGGCACGTGACAGAATGAACGAATGAGGGCCTCGTTAAAACGAACCGAAGTGGAGTGGATACCAAGCAAGTGTCCCCAAATGATCAATCTTGACACAAGTTCAGCACAGGGCCTTGTAACGGCCAACGGCTGTGAATCGGCTTACGCGGCTCAAACAGAAAATCCAAAACTGAAAAATACATAGTAAACGTCCAGAATGACTCTCCCCCATAATTTGTGAATGGTCCTTATCGTAAAACGGTAGTTAAGTACCGTATAATAAGGACCACATTACATGATCTCAGATGTGGTCCCAACATCCGGAAATTCACATTGCAAAAGTTTAATGGCACATAGCAAAGTTAAATTACATAATCACGTGGTTATGAGGTTAAGACATGCAGATAACAAGAGACCAACTCTGAACCCAACTGAGGTCAAGTTAAGACAGCAGCCGGTGGGCGGGGCCCCCAGATGAAGCGATAGCGGTCTGCGGTCAACTGAAAACCCGCTGCGGCGCTCCCTCCAAGTCTTATCTGGCAGCATAATGAAATACGTGCACGGGGGCAAGGAAAGGGGGTTTTACGAGGGTGGGGCAGTTTATTTGTTATCAGCAGAAACAAACAAATGCTAACCACGAGATACACGCGATCAGAACGAGATAAAACGTGAAACTTACGATGTAACCACGACCTGAGCTGGGGCGGCTGCTGACCTGTAAAACAAAAACAAAAGCGAAATGAGTTCAACAATTAAGGGGCGCCTGTCCCAAACAGCCTCTTAACCACTTTGGGGAGGAGGAACAACATGGACCAGGGCCAACACGCCTGGAAAAGTAGGAAACAGGGACATATTGGTTGCTAAAGAGTTGAAAGCGACCAATTAAAGATGGCCGCCGCAGTCGTAATACCGAGGAAATTAAGGCGTAATAATGGTAAAATGTTTCATTGCCATGAATTGTTAATTGGCCAATCAAATTAAAGCGTTAATTTGATGTCGTTGAAAACTAATGTTGCCAATTAAAATGTTGATGCAACAGTACAACTCCATCGTCGTACCTTATTAAAGATATATATTCTAACAGCACGCAAGACGTTAATTAGCGCAAAGCCTTCCGCGTAATTAACAAAATTAATAAATTGAGCCTAAATGGCTGGCCAACTAATATATAGCGAGTTACGAATTTCATCTTCATCAAAGATTGATTGACCAATTACGATATCTCAAGTTCAGCACCACCACTCGGTCGATATTAGGGGTAAAGTTCCACTTTGCCGACAGTAGTACATTTCGCCGACAACCCACCACAAACTACAATGCTCCATGTTGGTTACATTTTGCACAAAAATAATATCATAAAACTTATTAAATTGCATAGGTAATGACTTCCAAACTTCAAGACACTGTCCAGTCTGTTGGAAAAAATTCATTAATATTTCAAGGACCTATTCCTTACATTTCAAAGACTACTCCCACGACCATAAAGAGTTAGAAATTTTTAATAAAATAAGTACTTTTGTTTTTTATACAGAATTTTGGACGATTCGGACAAGAAATTCCTGGTGTTGTGAATTTCAAGCATCAAACTATTATCAAATTATATAGGTAATGACTTCCAAACTTTAAGTGACTGTCCAGGAAATTTGTTGGAAAAAAAATTTATTCATATTTCAAGGATTTATTCCTAATACACTTTAAGGACTACTCCCATGCACGACCACAATATTTATCAAACTAGTTCGAATTTTTAATAAAATAAGTACTTTTGTTTTTTTATACAAAATTGTGGACGAGGTGGACAAGAAATCGTGAATTTCAAGCATAATTCCCGATTTTCAAGGCCTGCTTAATAGTCGGCGAAATAGGTGTCGGCAAAATGGATCCAAACCTCCAAGATGATCGCTTTCCTTTATTTCTAAAGCGCCCTGAACCCTATATGGACCCACTATGCCGACCGTACAACGCCATATAGGGTCACCCGTGACCATCGCAGGCCAGGTGGCGTTCCAGGTCAGGTCAAGATGGCGATCTCTGCCAATATTGCTTTGGTGGATTTTACCACATGACGAAAGGAAATCAATATATCTGCCGGTGGAGAAAAAAAGGTCAATAAAAGCGAGTCATTTTACGAGAATCCTGGCATTATTTCTTTTGATATTCTCCTCGTCGTCTGAATTTAAGTGACAGGCCGCAAAGCTAAGTGCCACTTTGCTCCTTAGGACGACCTCTTCAAACGTCAGATTTTCATAAAATCAAGAAGACCGAAAAATCCGCGATGACAGTGGATGGTCAGACAGAAATGGCAGCAAGACCTCATGTTCCAGTGGAATTCAACCCTACTCGGCACGGACTCGTATACAAATTTGAAACTTGTACCATTCTCCCATTTCCAATTCTGTTAGAAGTGCAGTTTAACTTTCAAGCTCTCAGTATGCAATCAAACAGAAGAAGAAGCCAATGAAAAGTCATTCTGCTTGTGAATTTATTCCTTTTTTTTATCCCACATTCATATTAAAAATACCCAATGTGCACGCTTGAAAAAGTGTTTTATCTTTCTTAAACACACATATTAGAAGTTGCGACAAGTTAAGTCAGTCCATACTAGAACTTGCACTGAGCTGATTAATATTGAAAGTTGCACCAAAATGGTCAATATTGGAAGTTCATCAAAACTGGTCCATATTAGAAGTTGCACCATGCTGGTCCATATTGGAAGTTGCACCATGCTGGTCCATATTGGAAGTTGCCCCAAGCTAGACAGTCCATACTTGCAGAAGTTGCCCCAAGCTAGACAGTCCATACCTACAGAACTTGCCCCAAGCTAGACAGTCCATACCAGAAGCTGCCCTAAGCTAGACAGTCCATACCAGAAGTTGCCCCAAGCTGATTAATATTGGAAGTTGCCCCAAGATGGCCAATATTAATAGTTCATAAAAACTGGTCCATATTAAAAGTTGCCCCAAACTATAGTCCATAATAGAAGTTGCGCCAAGCTAGACAGTCCATACCAGAAGTTGCCCCAAGCTAATTAATATTGGAAGTTGCCCCAAGATGGCCAATATTAATAGTTCATCAAAACTGGTCCATATTAAAAGTTGCCCCAAACTATAGTCCATAATAGAAGTTGCGCCAAGCTAGACAGTCCAAACCAGAAGTTGCCCCAAGCTGATTAATATTGCAAGTTACACCAAGCTGGTCCATAATAGAAGTTTCTCCAAGCTGGCCCGTACCAGAAGTTTCATAATAGCATGTATAGTTGTCCCAGCTGGTAAATATTAGAAGTAGCTTCACGCTGGTCTAGAAGTTGGTCCAAGCTGTTGGAAATCCTTTTCAACAACGATGTTGGGTAACGATACCACTATACGTGATCTGAATTATTTTTGTCTACATTGGGTATTTTATCCTCCACATTTTTAATATATTCACAAGAATTCTGAATACAGTCATGCATCACACGTGAGAACTTGTGTGAGATTTGATGAATTTAGATAACTAAAACTTAGTAGTAACAAAGCGTGAGAATTTGTATAGTTGCAATAGTAAAAAATAGCAACATTTTGTCCAGGTATTGTATAAAGTGCCATCAGAAAGTGGCTCCCCCTATCCAGCCAAGTCAGCCACTGACCTTATACTCTGGTTCTCGAATATCACCGTTTTCCCAATAACGCGTTTATCCTTCCAAAAAAAAACAGCTATTTCCGACGGAAAAGATAAAAATCCAATAATCTGCGCAGCCAAACCAACAAGAGGGGAAAATCCCTACATACAATTGCGGGTTTGGGGAGGTAGAAAAAAAAACCTTGCAATCTTGGGTTGGAAAAAAAATGCGACAGCACAAAAAACTGGGGGTAAAAAAACGAGAAAAATGGGGTTAGGGATTTAAAAATGCCCATAAAACGCGATCCATTCTGTCGAGCAAACAGTGGAAACAAGGTCCGTGGATTTGACGAACAGCTGTAACAAGTCCAACGAGATCTGCCCTATATATATATATAGTCGTATCACGTGGTCGAACAGAATCGCATTGACTCCCTGAGTGGATCAAGGCCCCCTCTAAAATAATATCGACTTATGCTCCCAACTCGGGCCCCATAATCAATCCGCCTTCCTCCGATCTAATAATCCCTCTAAACTGATACCAAGCAACCGGTCCAAACGATATTAGTTTAGAAGGGTTCTACTGTATTCCTTTCCAACAGAGGCCCAATAGGCACTATTGTGCCACCTTGCAATTAGAACACCCATGTCGAAAGTTTCTCCACTGACTATTTTGACTTACGTCTGTCAGATAGTTGTTCTTTTATGAATAGAGGCCCAAGCAGCTGTGACAGGGGCTTTCCCCTCCCCGTGTCTGGGGAGGGACCTACATCTTCAACCAGGACCATGGATAACGGGGATCCAGTTTCCATACCATTCCAATATTTGGTTCCTGTAATTAGTTTGGAGAGAACCAGCCCTTGTCTTGAATAGCAGGCCAAGATTCTCGATAGTGTCAAAGTGCCCCAAGACCACACTAACTTCGTCGCTTAGTCGGTTGTGACAACGTCAGTTCCCACAAGTATCCGGAATGGAATCACGCGAGAATACCTTATTACGGACTCGGCGCCCTCTGGCGGCGTACGAGCCTTTAGCACGCAAATCCAAAACGTCCGCGATTCCAGGGGGTTCCTCAATTTTATTTTCACTCCTTTTCTGCCTAAACTGACCTAAGGTAGGGCAACGTGTGGGCAAAGTTGGGCGATACCAACCGAAATAGGGTTAAAAAATGATCCAGAAGAGGCGAAAATTGTCGATAGGGTGACAATACTCACTTCGTCGCTGAGTCGGTCCCTGGAGTCGCTGTGTTGAGGTCCGTTCAACGCGGTTATCGTGCTGAACTCGTCCTCCGTCCTGGCATTGTCGTCGCTGCCACCACCTCGGTCGTTGTGAGTATTATGATGGATCTGAAAACGAGAACAAACAACTCGTTAATTACAACCTAAGCAAACAAAATGGCCGCCGAACAACTGCTGGATGTCACATTGGGGCTAAACTTGGTCGTCAGGAACGGGGTTCTGCCAATGTTTAACCAGCTAATTCCAGGTGCTGGAAGAGTTCACACAAATAGAGTGACACAAATGTGTCTAAAATTCTGGATTAAGGACATGCACATTTGGATTCCATATCTCATTTCACAAACCTTTAAAACTACGACACTGCACAGATGTGCACCGATTGTGGTGGTGCCCCCTGGGATAAGAACCATCAGCAATAGAGGAGGGGGAGGGCAAACGACATCCCAAGTCGTTTCTGGGGAACACGTGTTGACAAGTGCTCCGAAATGGAACGAAAATAAACGCGTTCAAGTGCAGTGCCAAAAAGGCACATTTGCAGTTAAGTAGCGCTCGGGCTAACTACGTTCATGCACAGTTTAGTTTTACAACTCCAGTCGGTATAAACAAGAGGGGGTGATAATGGTGGCGCTGAGAGAGGGGAACAAAACAACATGGCGCCCTTCCCTGTGTGAATTAGCTATATAGGTGGGGGGTGAGGGTTGGGGATAAAAAAAAATAAAACCAGCGAGGAATATACAGCTAAAAATTAACGACGCGATTATGCGAAATGTCACCGCAAATCCAAGATGGCGGTCAGGAATGGGCGGCGTAAAAAAAACGAAAAGAAAAAAAAGCGGTCAAAATAGATTATTCGCAAGCTGGCTATAAAAAGCTAAAATAGCTGCCAGAATAAGTCGAGAGAGAGAACTCAACACTTGAAAGTGTAAAACTCGACACTTGGCCAACATGAGGATCCAATTCATCCTAAAAATCTTGACAAATGCAAATGTATAAAAAAAGCCCTGGTGTCTGTCCTGTCCTCGGTTCCATTTTAGGCCCTTACATTAAACTTGATACTGACTAAACAAGAACTGTTTTAAAACGTCCCAAATGCTGATTGTCACGAGTTAATCCGTTTTTGAATGCTACATTTGAAGTAGACAAAATTGAGATTTGAGCGGTTTGAGATTCTAGCGCCATCCAGCAATCGCCAACAACAACATAAATGGAACGGGAGCTAAATTATAAGGAATTCGTGGATGAGAAGGGGTTAAAACTTATGGATTGAACTGAACTGCACGACCCTCCAACAGGAGGAGCTATCATTAGAAACATCGTTACAACAGCACACCACAGACCATAGGTGGCGCTGCAGATTCCGGGCATGACGCAACCAGCCAACAACACATACTTGTTTTTCGCCTTTTCCAAAACAAATTAAGTAACAAAAAAAATTCCATTATATATAACATATGTCTATTAAAATAATAACAGCCCATGAAGGTAAAATTACAGGGTGGCGCAGCAGGCCTTTCCCATCGCTTTTTATAGGGTGCTTATTTTTATGCATTAACGATCCGAAACTACCAATTGACATCATTAGCCGATTATTGCCCTGCGTCCCTTCGTCCATTTATTAAATTATTGGCAATTTTTTTTGTGTTTGTTTGGGGATTTTTATCACCTTAATCCCTCTTCGCGCAACAGAATTTGTGGTGGACGTCCTAATTATGCGGTCGGCTGCGTGCGAAGCTATGGCGCTTCCCCCTCCGGACCTGGGCGGAGAGACTAAAATAATTGATACCTTGGTAGAACGAGGGGATAAAAAAAAACGACCAATGGCATACGATGGAGAATTGGTAGTCGTTAAACACGCCATCAACATATTTACGACCATCAACTAAATTGCCGGATTATTAGAAATATTACACTATGTCATGGAATAGGGGGTTAGAAGTATAACGGGATTGGAAGTAGGTCTTTATATATGCCGATTTGGATAATGTCAGTTAATAAGATTCAAAAGCTAATGGGTTATCCCCCCCCATGTCAGAAGTTGCAAATGTTTAAAGTTAAAAAAAATGTGTCGGTTCCGACTTGGGACCCCGGTGTATACAAATGAACCTGTCTAAAATCATATTTTTCACCGGCCCCAAGAGTATGACTTTAGAGGGGTTCTACAAGTAACTCAAATTTGTGTAGCAGTTCCAGAACACTAGCTTCAAAGTATTCATACAAAAAAAATGTCACTACGGTGTTCGTAATATTTAGAGGTTAGACACTTATTATATTTTAATATACGATAATGTATTATAACGTTATTTAAACCCAAGTTTTTGTATAACGTGTCGACAAGATGGGAAAAACGTGTCGGCGAGATAAGAATATAATATGGCGGCGGGATGAGAAAAACGTGTCTGGAAGAGAAGAAAAAATATGGCGGCGAGATGGGAAAGAACGTGTCTGGGGAGATGGAAAAGAACGTGTCGGCGAGATGGGGAGAATGTGTCGGGGAGATGTAAAAAATATGGAGGCGAGATCAGAAAAAGTTGTCGGCGAGATGTAAAAACGTCGGTGAGATGGAAAAAACGTGTCGGCAAGATGGGAATGAACGTGTCGGCGAGATGGGGGAAAATTCATGGGCAAACAGGCACGTTAAAACAGACGAGGAAATGGCTTACCGGCTAATTAAAGTGTATCTTTGCATAATTATACGTTACGGATCCTGTCCTTGGACAAGCTGACGTCATCCGTATCCGAAACCGCGCCCCTGGCGGTGGCCTCTTTTCCCCGGTTGTTGCGTGCTACGGCCGCAACAACATCTTGATTACCCGCTCGTAAATTGGCGACTATCGTCCGTAATTGGCATGCGGCGTGACAGCACTAACCACTGTAATCACGCGTGTGTGTGTGTTAATAAATAAAAACAACAGCAATTTGGCGAAGGGGAGGGCAGGTGGCGCCACCGGAGGGCGAGGCGGTGCTGAGATGGGATTTTTTTTTAAACTGTCTGTCTCAAACTACAAACAGACATTCACTTGAACCGAAATTATCTATACAAATTGCAATTTGAACATTCTAGAGCTATACCAGGGAATCTCTTATAAATGAAATTTTCAAATTCCTAGGCTTTTCCAGTTTTTTAAACAATGTATTGCTTATTATCCATTGTCTCGCATTTATGTTTTCATGTTTGATCTTAAGATGCTGAAAAAAGTCTGCATAACCGAACACTACTAGTTTTTAAACAAGTGCTCGCATAAACTGTAAACATTTTTGTGTTTGTGCAAAAATAAACCAAATACAAAAGTATTTTGAAACGAAACATGATTTAAGCACGTTACGCATGCACTAAAAACAAAGGGTGTTAAGTGAGTTATGTATAGCAGCTCTTAGGCAAAATGTGCACGTTTTTAGCAGCAATCCCTGAATTATGGCCTCAATTTGAGCCTTAAAAGCGAGACAGGTTAAACTGCATTTCCAGTGTTATACAACAGCCAACAAACACGCAATTACAAATGGATCCGCAACATGCAAAGGCAATAAATATACGGGGGTCGTTATCAGCAACACTCGGGGTTTTAAGCGGGTAATAACCCGGACAATCGCGATTATCGCACCGCTACCGGCTTGCGAATAAGCTTCATAAAACAAAGCTTTACCCTTAAGCTGGAGGGTTGTTTTGGGTTTTTTTAGATTTAATTCGTGCATTGACGCATGTCCCAAAAAAAACGCCATGGCTAAAAATCAAAGCTGACCAGACACTCCTGTTTTAAAGACGTTGAAATCCATTTATACGAGTACATATATAAAGTCGCTGCAGGATGATTTTTAAACAAGAATCAGATTAATTTAGAACTGGAGAATCAGGTGAATTAAGAAGCAAAGAATGAGGTGAATTTTGAACTCAACAATCGGGTGAACCTAGAGAGAACACAAGAAACTTGTGTGCGCTTAGAAAACAAGAATCAGATGAATTAAAAACCAAAGAATCCGGTGAATTTAGACTAAACACAAGACTCATGCGAATTTAGAACACAAGAATCAGGCGAATTTAAAACAAAAGAATCATTAATTTAGAACTCGAGAATCATGTGAATTTAGAAAAAGAATTAGATGCACTTAGAACACAAGACTGGTGAATTTAGAACTCAAGAATCAGGTGAATTTGGAACATAAGAATCAAATGAATTTAGAACTCGAAAAACAGGTGAATTAAGAAAACAAGAATCAGATGAACCTATAGAACACAAGAATCGTATGCACTTAGAAAAAAAGACTCAGGTGGATTTAGAACACAAAAATAAGGTGAATTTATAACACAAAAATCGGATGAACAGGAATCAGATGAACTTGGAACACAAGAATCAGATGAAATTAGAACAAAAATCAGATGAAATTAGAACAAAAATCAGATGAAATTAGAACAAAAATCAAATGAAATTAGAACAAAAATCAGATGAACTTATAAAGAACCCAAGAATCAGACGCACTTAGAACACAAGACTTATGTGAATTTAGAACTGAAGAATCAGATGAATATAACACGATATATCAGAGTCGTACATCCATCCGCAGGCAGTCCTTATGCATATATTACTCAATAACGGATGTCTCGCGGAAGGGCGCCCCCAGCGGGAATCCGTGTCAATTAGCAGCAGCTTGTCGGAGCGTCGTATAAATTATTTATACGTCAATTAAACGACCAAAAAAAAAAGCTGGCATTTTTTTTCCCCATCTGATATCTCATTTTATCTTCTACGGTGTCATGATTTCAATTTCGAATTGCACGCGCAGCCTCCACCAAGCGCCGTTCAAAATGCATGTAGACTGCGATAACAGTCGCATTGCGGATTCAAAGCCACACGCTGGGCCAATTTCAAACTTGTCAAATAACGGTTGCGCTGAAATATTCGGATATAAAGAAATGAATAAAAAAAAGCGCAATAAACGGGGAGATCGAGATAACGAGTGACAAGTGTTTGTTTATTACGAAGCTAAGAGGCCTCGTACGACGAAAGGATGGCGTGCAAAACGAGCGCCAAATTAGTACGGGTAAAATCAAGGTGGACCTACAATCAAAATGCATACAACTTTCTAATAATCCTTACAAGTTTCGTAAATGTATGGAGTACAAATGTACTCAATAGGTACGAGTACAAAATTAATTGAATGCAACTGCTACTCAATAGGCAAGCGTACAAAAGCAATTGAAAGCAACCGTACTCAATAGGTACGAGTACAAGACTAGTTGAATGCAACCGTACTCAATAGTTACGAGTATAAAAGTAATTGAATGTAACTGTACTCACAATCCGTCATACTCATATATTCAGTACGCGTATGATCCATGAGTACAATTTGCCCAAATCTGATTACTCATTCCACGTGACTACTAATAACATGTACTCTATCGTACTGGAGTATCAAGCAATCGCAATCAGTACTATTAACCGGGAGCAAGTTGAGACTTGTTCACAATTTATTGGGGACATTTTCTAATCTAAAGAGAGTATAACAAAAGGCTTCACATAATGTGCTACTACTCCATATCAAGTGTCCGCATTCTAGAAAACTAGAAATTGGAGACCCAACGAGGAAGTCATTTGAATGCCAACGTTACATCAGGATATCGCAAATTTATTAAATTTTAATAAGCCTCTTAATTACGGTTATTAATCAAAACGATACGATACTAGCCATTAGGAGTTTCGACAGAAAACATGCATGGTTATTTTCTAGCAAAATGCCCGCTGTCCAAAATACTTAAAAGCGCTCGAGCATAGGGCCGCAGGGCGCCTAATCTGCCATTAACGGCTAATTATCGGCATTGTTGACTAAACAGATGTGGAGCGTTTGGCAATTGTCACAAAATACTAATCTCGTTATCGCTTAATGTAATACACCGATAATATTTATTATCCTCGTAAAAAACCTCAATTGCAGGAGATAAGGCATCCGCTGCGATTAGGCTTACTTTAATTGCAGTTTCGTGCAACGCAAAAAAAAAAAAAAAAAAAAATATTCAGTTACATTACGAGCTTAGTTAATCAAACAGCAGAATGGTTAAAAACAGGTCGACCAACAGCAAAAAAAAATATATAATTATCCCCAAACAATTAATTCCGAGTCTCAAATTGAGTGATAAAACCAAACTACTACGTACGAGAAGAGCATAGTCTTTAAGGTGGCTTCTGGATGAAGCAAAGTATGCTAAACTTTAAAGCTGACCTGCTTTTCAGGTTTCCATTTAAGAAATAGTGATCGCTTAAATTTTATGTTATACAACGATGATCATCTCAAATGAGAATCTTATCACAGTTATATATCTGAATACGTGAGAAAGCACCTTTTAACAGGGTTCCCCTACAAATAAAATATTTAACTTCCCTGACTTTTCCAGGCTTAAAAAAAATTTCCTCGACCAGCTCAAACTGCTTTAATATTGCAAGACAAGAGCTCAAAGAAAAAAAGCAGAAAAATCTGATTTTTAATCCCGAAAAATGCAATTTTACTGCAGAAAATTCGTATTTTTACTAAAGAAAATTTGTATTTTTACTAATAAAAATTGTATTTTTGCCACAGAAAAATCAGATTTTTACTGACGAAAAATGCAATTTTACTGCAGTTAAGTTCATATTTTTACTGGAGAAAAATTGCATTTTTCTACAGAAAAGTGAATTTGTAAAGAAAAATATTCTGATTTTTAATCCCGCAAAATGCAATTTTGTTGCAGAAAATTCGTATTTAACTGGACAAAAATTGCATTTTAACCATAGAAAATCGGATTTTTAATTCCGTTCAAAAAGGGCCGAAATAGAGCATCCAGATGCGAAAATTACAATCACTAGTAGAAAACCTAATTAATGACTTTTTCTCTCATTCTGTCCATATGTTGTCTAAAGTCCAGCAAATTTATTTAAGCGTTTAAAAGTTCAACAATTTTTATATTAAATTTCCCCGAACCCTGTTTTAGTCACCGCGTTTATGGAAAATCATTTCATTCCAGCCCTCAAAAGTTAATTAGCATGCCAGCACACAAAAATATAGTTTTAGAACAAAACAAAAGAACACTAAGGTTCCAAATGTCAGATAACGACGCTCCAACCAGAGTGCGTTGGGGGAAACAAACACAAAAAAATGGTCCATGACGGGCACCTGGACGTCCCAAAACCAGGCACGAAACACTGGAAACAGGTGTTGCCACCCTAACCAAAGATGCCGAAGGGAAACGGTTGGGAACGACGCCATTTTGGAGCACCGAGACAATGAAAAGCTGGTTGTAACAATAAAAGCACGCTTGGGTGTCGTTGTACACGCCACGATTCCCGCGTTAATAGCAGCAGTAGCCTGCAACTGTTATACAAGCTGTAATTAAAATTTCATTACAAGCCGTTGCAACCCTGCAAAAGGTCTACAATAACATATAAAAGCTGATTTTGAGGGGGGCAATTTGGCACACAAAAAAATGGCGGAAAAACAAAAGGAGAAAAAAAAATAAGGATATCCGAAATCACTCTAGCTTACTAAAGTATCTTTTTGGCAAACGGGATAAAATACAATTAAAATGAAGAGAAAAAAAATTGTTAAAACAAGAGAAACCGATTATTCGACACGGGGAAAGAAGAAAAAAAGCGTGAACCAATTTACACGATATCGTTTTAAAATGGGCTTAATTGAATTTCCCCCTTAATTAGTGCCAAGGTTTTTCACATTTGCAGGTAGAAAAAAAAATGAAATTAACGCCTATTACAATTTAACAACAATCGGTTCATGCACAACGATGAAAAGTGCAAGAAATTCAGTGAGAATTAATCTGTGGAAGCCATTTATAGTTTCAGTTTTCAGGATTAAGATATTTAATGACACCCTGAATGGTAAATAGAACATGCCGAATTTTAAGTTTAATTTATAATTGTATATCAACTACTCAGTTTAGAAATTACATCAGCTATTCAGTTTAGAATAGTACATAACTATACTCAGTCATTTCATTAAATCCTGATATCAGAACCATCGTTATCATCTTAAAACCGGCCACCGCCATTCGCATCAGTCGGCGGCCATTTTGAATCAAGATGGCGTGGGTAGTTTCCACGTATTCTGGCCAAATCCGCGAACTTTCTCCATCCTTTTTTCTCGTTCCCAATACACACAAGAAGAAAAAACCACCGCCACGAAACGTCAACAGAACGAGAAGATTGTTATCCGCTCGAATTCACTTCAGCTAAGACCAAATAAACGGATTTTTTTGTCGACATATCGAGCAAAAATGCGATGCCTATCTTCACCTGCCTTCATAAATCCGGGCAGGAGAGGCTTTGCCATACATAGTTTGGAAAAAAAAAGATATAAAAAAAGTTCGCCTTTCAAACTTGACATAGTCAATTACACAGGTTTTTCAGTGGAAAAAAAATCGTGCAAAAAAAAATGGTCCAACAACGAGCCTATCCATTAAAATAGGGGATAGAAGGCAGGCTGATCTAATGACTTCCTGAACTAGCCCAGAGGTTAAAAAGCCCAGCCATCGAAGCCTGAAAATGGGTCTGTAAGTCAATAATTACGTCTCCCCACGAAACGTTCGTTCGTGGAGAGATTAATATGAAAAAAAAATTGCCTTTTCATTCGCGGAATCGTCAGTCGAGATTAAAAGCAAATCAGCGAAGCGCCCTCAAGCGTGAGATCATTTCGCGAAACATTTCACGCCGAAACGCTGTAATCATTTCCAAATTGACGAGGGTGAAGAAATAATACATATAGGCATCAATAGGTAGGCACAGACCAGGCCACAGTGCATGTCTCGTGTTCCGAACACGTTTACATGTCATAAGGTGTAAGTTCAGCATGCAGCTGCGGAGTATAGCCGGATTCACACTACTGCATTTGTGTGCGTCGCGTTGCGTTGCACAAATGCAGGGAAACGTCGTGCAATGCAACGTGACGTCACTGCAATGGTGAAGCATA